>JAKVQF020000780.1:0-29742 GCA_023091115.2 Trypanosomatidae sp. Fi-14 | reverse complement strand
AGTCACACAACTATGTTGCAGTGTGTATGTGTCGCTGCACAAACGTCAATGCCTTTTGTTAGTTGTTGTAGCGTGTGTGTTTTGTATGTGCGACCTTTTTTGTGTTATCGTTTGCACGCATGACTAAGCGTGAGCGCGAGGAAAGCAACGGCCGTGACGAGACCAAGTTTGTGATACACAATGGCCTGTCCGCGGAAATGCGACGGCAGTGCATCGTGTCGTTGCTGAGTATTTGGCCGCCGAGCTTTCGCCGTGACGCCCTCATCGCATGCGGTGTTGACGACGCATGTTTGACATCTATGCACGTGTCTTCGGGTGTTGCCGCGACGGGTTTGTCGCTGGTCGAGCACGTTTGCGAGGACAAGATGTACGTGTACGGCACGGCTTTACGCGGCCATGATGCTTGTGCACTCTCACGCTGTGTTACTGCTGCCCATGTATGCGACAGCATAATGGCTGTCGCGGATGACGAGGTGGCTGTTACGGCTGCTGCACACAAGTCGAGTGTGCGTGTGGTGCGTCGTCCACGTCATCGACGGCTGTCACTCATTACGCGTCGTCCACCACACCGACGAGCGGCTGTGCCTTTGGTTAGTGCCGCCAAGGACAAGGTTACTGCGGCCGCACGACACGATGCCGCGCGTGACGACGGCGCACACGTGCTGTTGTCGCCATCGTCGTCGCAAGCCTACTCCACGTGTGCGCGTCTGCAAGCGGCGTGGCGGACAAGTGCGAGCGAGTTGGCGAGCATTACGCCGTGGCGTCGCCTCGAGCGTGCCATGCTCGCTCACGTGCAGCACGCGCAAGTCGGTAGGCCGGCGGCGGTCGCTGAACGTGCGGGCGCCCTTTTGCAGCAACACGACGCAGCCGTGCGTGCCTTGACGACTTCGTCGTCATCGTTCGCTGTCGTTGACGAGTGCGCAGCAATGCCGCGCGGCAGCGCGGCCGTGGCGGGCGCAAGCGACGCGCAAGCAAGCAGCAAGACGACAACGCGTCGCACACGCAACATTAGCAGCAACAATACTACAGTGAATGCTACTGTAGTTTGCAACAGCAGCAACAACAACAACAACAACAGCACCCATGGCGTGTGCGACTCGACGTGTGCCCGCCTGTCGCCCACGGCGACGACGCTGTTTTGCAGCTGCGAGGAGCGTGAGCAAGTGGAACGCTATGTGCGCAGCAGCGGCAAACTGCGACACGACTGCCCGGATGTGTATCAGCTGCTGACGACGCGCGCGAGCGAGCTGCGGCTGGCGTGTGAGGCTGCAGCAAGTGCCCTTAATGTAGTCGGAGAAGACACAAACGCTGCTGTCGATACTGCAGAAGCACAAGGCATACATGCGCGCAGCGTGCGCTCGCCGCCGCGGCGTTAGAGCACTGTATGTCACACGCGCCTTCATCACGCATGCATCTGTGACCATGTGCAAGTGTGTGTGTGTGTGTGTGTGTGTAATACATGTTGTTCGTTGTTGCCCGTCACATGTGTAGACTGCGTGCGTTATTCGTGTTGTCGTCGTTGTTGTTTGTGTATGTTTGCTCGTGTTTCTGCTTTGACTGCATAGAGCGCATGCCGCGCGAGATTATTACGCTGCAGGCCGGCCAGTGCGGCAATCAGGTCGGTAGCGAGTTTTGGCGGCAACTCTGTCTCGAGCATGGCATTCGTCTCGACGGCGTCGTCGAGCCACACGCCGTCGGCGGTGATGACCGCAAGGACGTCTTCTTTTACCAGGCCGATGACGAGCACTATGTGCCGCGTGCCCTGCTCATTGACCTTGAGCCACGCGTCATTCATGCGGTGCAGCGTGGTCCACTGCAGCGCCTGTTCAACTCGGAGAATGTCTTCATACACGCCGAGGGCGGTGGCGCGGGCAACAACTGGTCACACGGCTACGAGCTTGGCGACCAGGTACAGGAGACGTTGTTTGACATGATCGAGCGCGAGGCAGAGAACAGTGACAGTCTCGAGGGCTTTGTGCTGACGCACTCGATTGCCGGCGGCACCGGCAGTGGTATGGGCAGCTACCTACTCGAGAACCTCAACGATCGCTTCTCGAAGAAGCTGATACAAACCTACAGCGTCTTCCCTAACCAGACGCGCGGTGGCGAGAGCGATGTGATTGTGCAGCCGTACAATAGCTTGCTCGCCATCAAGCGGCTGACGCTGCACGCCGATTGCGTTGTCGTGCTCGACAACACCGCCCTCAATCGCATCGTCACTGACAATCTGCACATTGCCTCGCCAACGGTCGAGCAGATGAACGGCCTCGTCAGCACCGTCATGGCCGCCTCGACGGCGACGCTGCGTTACCCGGGCTACATGAACAATGATCTGCTCAGCCTGCTCGCGTCGCTCGTGCCGACGCCGCGCTGCCACTTTGTTTGCACCGGCTACACACCAACAACGCTTGACACAAGCAACATACAGGCCGCAGTGCGCAAGACGAGTGTGCACGACGTCATGCGACGCCTGCTCATGCCGAAGAACATGATGGTGTCGACGTCGATGAAGAGTGGCTGCTACATTGCGCTGCTGAACCTCATCCAGGGCGACGTCGACCCCGCGCAGGTCCACCGCAGCCTCGAGCGCATACGCGAGCGCGCGCCGCACTTTATTCCGTGGGGGCCGGCGTCCATACAGGTTATCTTATCTCGCAAGTCGCCCTACCTTGACACGCGGCACCGCGTCAGCGGGCTCGTCATGGCCAACCACACGAGCATACACACACTCTTCCAGCGGACACTGCGACAGTTTGACATGCTCTTCGCCCGTGGCGTGTTCCTCGATCAGTATCGCAAGTATGGCCCGACGCGCGACAACCTCGACGAGTTTACCGACTCGCGCGAGGTGGTCAACAACCTTGTGGCCGAGTATAAAGCGTGTGAAGGATCGGACTACATACGCAACTTTTGACCACAAACACACACACACACACACACGTGTCTTTGTGTGTATGTGTCTGTGCGTGTGCATGTCTACAACTGTGTAGAAAGAGGACGGCACAAGTGAGAATGACGTAGACGATGAGAGGTGCTCATGTCATTGTGTAACACATATGACGACACACACACACACATGCGTGCACGTGTGGGTCTGTGTGTGTGTATGTGTGTGTGTCTCTTTGTGCATATGTGTATGTTGTCGTCTTGTTTGGCTTTGCCGTTGTTTGTGTCTGTACAATGCTGCCGTGTGCAGTGCGTTGTGTTGGCGTGTGTACGCGTGCCTCGTCGTCATGCACAGCCACGGCAACGAGGACGCGGCGTACGCGCATACGTTACACTACGCGGCCACCCCACCACAACTATCGCACCGTCACGGCGACAAGGCCGATGACGACGACGTCATCGCACGCGCCGCTGTGAACACGAGCATGCACAGCAGCAACAGCAGCAATGAGCGGAGCGGGGACGCGATGTATGCGTCCATCACGCAGCTTGAGCGCGATTTGCTCTACGCGGACGCGGCACGGCGTGGTGTGGTGGCGGCCGACACGTTCCGCGCAATTGTGCAGCGCCACGGCGGCACTGCCGCGCAAGCCGCGGCGCTGACACGGCAGTTTGCCCACCGCACACGCCCTGCACTGCCCCAAGACGACTGTCAAGGGCACAACAATGGTAGTACGAGCTGCTGCAGCAGCAGCAGCAAGAGCAGAAGTAGTAGCCGTTGTGGTCGTGCAGACGACGACGTTGACGGCGTCAACTATGTTTACCTACTTGCACACATGCGCGCTCTGCTTGACGACAGCGATGACGAGGGCGGCGGCGGCGCGGACGATGCACAATGCGCGCACGACGTACACGACGTCGAGACGTTTGCGGCAGACGACACTGACGACGCGAACACGAGCAACACAACGAGCGAGAAGAAGGAGCGACGAAGCGAGGCAGAGGACGTGTATGTGTCGTTGCGCACCGTCTATCGCCACCTCGCCCACGACGCACGTGACGGTGTCGTAACGTTGCGCAGCGTGACTGCCGCGCTACAAGTGCGTGGCGTGGCTGTGAGTGTGTGGCAACTCGCCGCAATTGCAGAGGCCATTGGCCTGTGCAACACCCATGTCACGCACGTAAACGAAGAAGACGACAATGACAAGGACAAGGACGACGAGGAGGAACGTGATGGCGATGTCGTGCTCGATGCGGCGAGCTTTTGCCTGCTCGTGTCGCGTCTGCCGGCGGCAACGATTGCGCACATGCGACGTGCCTCACTATGGCGACCACAAGCAACGACAACAACGCACGCGTTGTGCAGCAACAAGCACAACACGCAGATGACGAAGAAGGACACATGCAATGACGATGACGACGATGACAGCGAGGTGGCGTCAGTCGCAGAAGTGAGTGTCTCGCCTGCCACACCGCCGCCGTCGTCCTCTGCATCATCGCCGACGAGGCAGTCGCCGCAGCAGCAGCCGGCAGAGACAGCAACGCTACACGCGCACAACGAACACGACAGCCACAAGGACAACAACAACAAGAAGAACAGTGACGTAGACGCAGTCGCAACAGCGCCGCTGTGTGTACTGCCCATTGCATGCGCTGCCGCATTGCGCGGTCAGAGTGCGCGCCTGCTGTCGGCGTGTATGCGCGCTGACGTGGCACAGCGCGGTGTGGTGACGGCGACGCAGCTTGCGCACGCACTGCGCTGCGTGTGCGCCTCATTGACAGACGACGAGGTGCATAGCATTGTGCAGCAAAGCAGCAGCAGCACTAACAGCAGCAGCAGCAGCAACAACAAGAGCAACAAGGACAGCGACGAGGACGAGACGGCGTCGTGTGCGTATCTGCCGCTCGTGCACGCGCTTGTCGAAGTCGAGTGCCACGACACGGCACGGCCACCTTTGTCCGCACAAACGCCACAAGCACACGACGACGACGACGATCAGCAGAGCAACACGGCTGCACACGGTCACACACCACTCGCAACAACAACAACAACAACAACAATGACGCGCGCAGAGCGTATGCGTGAGCGACGTGTACTGCAGCGCGAGCTGTCGCATGCCGTGCGTGGTAGCTGGGCCGACCTGCACAACGCCCTGCTCGCGTACGACGATGCGCAAACGGGCTACATGGACGCCGCGACGCTGCGCACCGCCCTTGACACGCTCTTTGTACGCTGCACAGGCCGCGCCGCGCGGCCGTGGCTGCTGCAACGCTGTCTGACTCTTGCGCATGCACCACTCGCCCGCGTTGCGGCTGACTCGTCTGTTGCACAGGATAGCAGCAGTGCTGCACGCAGACGTGACGGGCAAGGCATACGCCGTGGCGTTGCGGCACTGCCGTCGGCCTTGTCATGTGCCGAGGCGGCCGCGTGCGAGCGCGCGCGACAGACCCCGCCGAAGCTGTGGGCCATCTTGTATGACTATCGCTACTTGCTCGACGAGCTCGAGCCCTAGCACAAGTGTTAGTGTGAGAGAGAGAACGAGAGTGAGTTTGTGTGTGTGTGTGTGTGTATACAGGCACACACACGCACACACATATAATGTGCGTCTCTGCACTTCTGCGTGTCACACTCGTGTTGTCGTCTTGTTTGTTTGTACATTTGTGTGTGTGTGTGTGTAGAGCTAGGGCGAGTTTGTTTGTTTGTGTGCACGCGAGCAAGCAAGCAAAGACGTGTGTGTGTTTGTAGTTGGTAAGAGCAACGTGTGTATAGCAGTTGTTACGTCTTCTCGTTGTAGCAGCGACTGTTGTTGCACTGGCATTGTCGCGTGACGCGGTGCAAAGCACAAAGTGCACAGACGCAAAGTGCGTGTTGACGAGAGCGACGTCGACGTGTTGCGACAAGCAGTGGGGCGGTGAGTGTGCGACGACGTCGACAAGAGCATGGCCGACGAGACGACGACGACGGCGGTGTCGCCCAGCAGCGGTGGCGGCTACAATCGCGGTGTGCGCTCCGATGTGCGTCATCAGTACATTTTTGCACGTCTGCGCGACTTTCTCTCGGGCGGTGACGCCGCCAAGGCCGAGGAGCTGGCGCAGCAGTGCGCCGTCAACTTCACCGACGGCTCGGTCAGCTTCATGCAGGTGCACAACCTGTTGCAGGGCAACGGGCCCAACACGCTGCTCTTCCTCTACCAGCCGCTGCCCAGCTCGGGCAGCAAGGAGGATGTGCTGCAGCTTGTCAACCCGGAGCGAGAGGCGATGGTGCACATTTGCAAGCGCTGCGTGTACGTCTTGCGGCCCGCCAATGGCAAGCCGATCAGCAGCAAGGATGTGACGCAGGTTGTGCAGGATGTGATGATGGGTGTGCTGCAGGGCGACGTGCTGGCGAGCTACGAGCATCTGCTGACGGAGGTGTACACACCCTTGCTCAATCGCATGACGCGGTGGGGCAAGAACACGCTCGACGACCGCAACCACTTCATCTTGACGCTCATGCGCTACGCCGATCGCGTCAGTGAGCTGCAGCAGATGAACGACGACGCAGTGCAGCTGACTCCGCTGGAGGAGTCGACGTGGCGGCAGCTGCAGAGCAGCGGCAGCGCGGCGTCGACGCGGCGTGGTGGCGGGGGTGGTGGGGCTGGCAGTGCGAGCGGTGGGGGCAATGGCGCGCAGGACACGGCCGCGGTGCACACGCTGTCGCAGGCGGTGGTGCAGTGGCTTGACGCGGTCGACGCGGTGGTCGAGCAGCGGCCCAACTACGAGGCCGAGCTGCAAGACGAGAAGGCTGGGCCAAAGACGGAGATTGAGCTGTGGAAGAGTCGCCTGGCGCGGCTGCGGCTCGTCGAGGAGCAGCTCGACGCGGTGCAGATGCCGCGGGCGGTGCAGTTTCTGCGCGAGGCCCGTAGCCCGCTCGTGACGCGGTGGCCCGCCACGGACGCGGCGCTGACGGACGCGATTGCCGAGGCGCAGGAGAATGTCAAGTACCTGCAGTCGCTTGACAAGTACTTTGACGTCCTCTACACGGGCAGTCTGCAGCAGATTATGAATGTGCTGCCGTCGCTCATTGCGAATGTGCGCATGATGTACACGATTGCGCGCTACTACGCCACCCGTGAGCGCATGACGGCGCTCTTTTTCAAGATCACCAACGCGATTGTGCTCGCGTGCAAGCGGGCGATCAACCCGAGCGGGACGCGGGCACGCATCTGGGACATGACGCAAAGCGCCAGCTCGTTGCGTGAGCTGCTGCAGCGCCTGCACGTGAGTGCGCAGCTGAACGAGGTCTACGTGCGCGAGTACCGCGCCGCGCAGCACGAGCTCGCCGCACGCGCGCAAGCAGCCGCCGCCGCGGCGGCGTCGGCGGGTGTCGGCGGCAACGGCAGCGGCAGCGGTGTTGGTGTTGGCAGTGCCGCCGTGGTCAACGGCAGTGCCGCAGTGGCTGCGGGCAGTCGGTTGTTTGACTTTGACGAGCTGCGCTTCCTTGGTCACTTCAACCTGTTCGTCAAGCGCGTCGACAAGCTCATCGTCGTCTTCCGCAAAGTCGAGCAGTTTGCGCTGCTGAAGGAGTACAATGTCGACCCCATGGAGAGCCTCATCCCGCGCTTTGACGACTACCTTGGCCAGCTGCGCGGCAAGACGACGGACGTGCTTGACATACACGACAATAACAAGTTCGACGTCGAGTTCAAGAACTTTGAGCTGCGCCTGTCGGAGCTGGAGACGTCGATGCAGGTGGCGATCAACTCGTCGTTTGAGAACATCACCTCCACCGAGAATGCGCTGTTGCTGCTGAAGAAGTACCAGCGCATTCTGCAGAGCGACACCTTCGCGGCCGACCTCGAGTCCAAGTACCTGGTCATCTTCCACAGCTACGGCCTCGAGCTCGAGAAGGACCAGAAGACGTACGAGCGCTACAAGGCAGACCCGCCCATTGCGCGCGACATGCCGCCCGTCGCGGGCGCCATTGCGTGGGCGCGGCAGCTGCTGCGTCACATCAAGGCGCCCATGGACAAGTTCAAGGACAACCACACGATTATGTCGAACACAAAGGACAGCAAGAAGATTATACGCATGTACAACAAGGTGTCGATTGCGCTGCTCGAGTACGAGGCCATCTGGGTCGACGCGTGGCGGCGCTCGATCGAGTCGAGCAAGGCCGGCCTCGATGCGACGCTGCTCGTGCGCCGTGACGGCAAGTTGTACGTGAACTTTGATAGCGAGATACTGCAGCTGATCAAGGAGACGCGTGCGCTCATGCTGCTCGGCGACATTGACGTGCCTGCGGTGGCCAAGTCGATTTTGCTGCACGAGCAGAAGCTGAAGTCCTTCTACAATGAGCTCAGCTTCCTCGTCCAGGAGTATGAGCGTGTGGTGGGCGTGCCGGCACCACTATCGTCGTCGTCGGCGGCGGCGGCGGGCGGTGGCGGTAATGGCGGCGCGGCAGTGTCGCCACGCGGGCGTGGCAAGGGCTGCAAGATACTGCCCCTGACGCGTGCACTGCTGCAGCCACTCATTGACGCCGTCGACGCCGTCTTCTTGCCTGGCGAGACGACGCTGACGTGGTCGTCGATGAACGTGGACGCGTACCTGGCCCGCGTCGGGGCCGCGGTGCGCTACCTTGACGAGGTTGTCACGAAGGTCAATGACGTGGTGGCGTACCGCGTGCAGGTCAACCTGCGCACCGTCGCCTCGACAATGCTCGTGCACCTGGTCGAGGAGCAGCACTTCACGCTTGACCGCTTTGTGCAGCTGCAGGAGAAGCACATACGGCAGCAGTGTCTGCTCATTGATGTCAAGAGCCGCGAAGTCGAGAGCGCCGTGGACGATGTGATACAAATTATCCTGCGCGCCACCGCCCGTGGCGGCGGCGGTGGTGGCGGCGACGGCGGCGGCACCTACAGTGGCAACACTCATGCAGGCCAGCTACGCGATGGCGGTGACATGGACGACGACGAGGACGCTGACAAGGCCGCGATGGCCGAGAAGGCGGCGGCGCTCAAGCGACACTTTGCGCGTCTCATGTTCCGCGCCATCTTGGTGAGCACCACACGCTCGCTCAACCTGCTCAAGCGCCGCGTCGGTACGCGCAACCGTGTCGCTTTTTTGTTTGCCGAGAAGCCGCTGTTTGACGTTGACGTGCAGCTCGTCAGCACATCGCCCTTCATCTTTCTCAGCCCGTCGCTCGAGGAGGTGCAGCGGGCGATCAATCAGTGCGCGACGGCGATCTTGTCGTGCAGCCGCGCCGTGTCGCCGTGGTGCGTGTACGGCAGCAGCAGCGGCGGTGGTGTTGTCGGCAGCAGCAACAGCAATAACAACAAGGCCGCCGCCAGTACATCGGCGCTGCTCCTCGACGATGGCAACAACAACAACAACAACAACAACCATGGTGGCATGAGCTTCTATGACGAGATTGTGCGCAACAAGGAGGTGGTGCGTGTGGTGTTGCAGCTAACGGGCAGCGTGCATGGCCTGAAGAAGCAGGTGATGCAGTACCTTGACCACTTTCGTCAGTACGAGGCCTTTTGGACGCGCGACAAGGACGCCGCCTACGAGGCCTTTGCCAAGACGGAGCCGACGCTCGACGACTATGAGGCCAAGCTGCAGCAACACGTCGCGCTCGAGGACGAGATTGCCAGCTTGGCGCCGGTGTTCACGGTGGGCAGCTTGGCGCTGCAGAGCAAGCCACTGAAGGCCGAGCTGCTGCACCTCGTGCGCGCCTGGAAGGAGCTGTACACGAATGGGCTGTACCACCGTGCCCAGCACGCCCTCGACTCGCTCACGCTCAAGATGGAGGAGGAGTCGCGGCAGCTGACACTGCCGATACCTGACCAAGACAAGCTCGAGGAGCTGCGCGTGCTCATGAACACGCTGAAGGACATCCGCGACCGCGAGGCGCTCGTTGACTTTCAGTTTTACCCGGTGCAGCAGTCGTACGCGCTGCTGCAGCGCTACAACACGCCCATCCCGAAGGAAGAAGTCGACCGCGTCGAGGACTTGCGCTTCAAGTGGCGCAAGTTGCACAAGGCGGCGCAGCGGCGCACCGATGAGATCAACCGCATGCAGTACGGCTTCAAGCGTGGGCTGACGCAGGAGGTGCAGAAGTTTGGCGCCGAAGTCGTCGCCTTCCGCAACGACTATGTCGCCAATGGGCCCATGGTCGAGGGCCTGCCGCCGCAGGAGGCGCTCGAGCGCCTGAAGCGCTACCAGCGCCAGTTCGAGGACAAGTACCGCAAGTGGATGACCTTCATGGCCGGCGAGGAGCTGTTTGGCCTGCCGCTGCACAAGTACCCCGAGCTCGTCAGCACCAAGAAGGAACTCGAGCTGCTCGACAAGCTCTACTCGCTGTACAACAATGTGCTGCAGAAGGTGAATGGGTACAATGACATTTTGTGGTGCGACTTGAACTTTGACGCGGTTTGCGAGGAGGTGAGCGTGTTTGTCAGCCAGTGCAAGCGCCTGCCCAAGTCGTTGCGCGACTGGGACGCCTACCTCGAGCTGAAGAAGATACTCGACGACTTTATGGAGCTGCAGCCCGTCATACAGGAGCTGAAGAACCCGGCGGTGGTGGAGCGGCACTGGCAGGAGATTATGAAGGTGACGGGGCACAAGTGGCGCACCGACCCCGACGTGTTCAAGCTGCAGGACCTCGTCGACGCCAACTTGCTGCGCGTCGTTGACGAGGTTGTCGACATTGCGACTTCGTCGGTGCGGGAGGCCGAGATTGAGGCCAAGTTCCGCGCACAGGAGGCGCTGTGGAAGGACCAGGAGCTGCACTTTAGCGAGTTCAAACACCGCGGCCCAATTGTGCTCAAGGGCGATGACACAACCGCCGTCCGCGAGGGCCTGGAAGAGAGCTCGCTCGCGGTGAACTCGATGTTGTCGTCGCGCTACTGCGCCTTTATGCGCGACACGATACAAGGCTTCCTGCAGAAGCTTGTCAAGGTCAGCGAGACGATTGTGCTCTGGACGGAGGTGCAGTTCACGTGGCAGTACCTCGAGGCCGTCTTCGCCGGTGGTGACATTATGAAGCAGCTGCCGCAAGAGGCGAAGCGGTTTGCGATGATTGACAAGCAGTGGCAAAAGATTATGAACAAGGCGAATGAGATGCCCAATGTGCTTGAGTTTTGCTACGAGAATGAGCTGCTGCAGAGCCTGCCGACGCTGAAGGAGCAGCTCGACGAGTGCCAGCGCAAGCTCTCGCTCTACCTCGAGCAAAAGCGCAACTTGTTCCCGCGCTTCTACTTTGTCAGTGACACGGTGTTGCTCGAGATCTTGTCGCAGGCGAGCGACCCGCAGTCGATACAGCCACACTTGTCGTCCATCTTCGACGGCCTCGCCGCGGTCCGCTTCGAGCGCGTCAAGCCCAAGGAGGCGGGCGCGCAGCCGTACTTCCAGATTGTCGAGATGATCTCCGGCGAGGGCCAGAGCCTGATGATGCGCGAGCCAACGCCGTGCGTCGGCAACGTCGAGGACTGGCTGACGCGGCTGTGCGCGGGCATGACGGACACGGTGCGCGAAGTGGTCAAGGCGAGCGTCACGGAGCTGCCGACGCTGCTGAACAACACGAGCTACCTTGGCACGATCATCGAGCGCTACCCGGCGCAAGTCGCCCTCCTCATGCTGCAGTTCTTCTGGACCGCCGATGTGACGGAGTGCATTGGCAAGGGCGTCATGCGCGCGCGCGGGCGCGAGTCGACGGCGGCGCGGGCCAAGTGCGACGCCGTCAAGAACTTCCTCGTGAACATTACGACGTCGCCCGAGCTGGAGCGCAAGCCGCTGCGCATGCGCACCAATGTCGAGACGCTCATCACGATACAGGTGCACCAGCAGGAGGTGTTTATGGAGCTGCAGCGCGCGTCGATCAAGGATGTGACGCACTTTGACTGGCTCAAGCAGGCCCGCTTCTACTACAAGCCCGAGCGCGACCTGACGATCATCTCGATTGCCGACTCGGACACGGAGTACTGCAACGAGTACCTTGGCGTCAAGGAGCGGCTTGTCATTACGCCGCTGACGGACCGCTGCTACATTACTTTGTCGCAGGCGCTGGCGATGTACATGGGTGGCGCGCCTGCCGGCCCGGCTGGCACGGGCAAGACGGAGACGACAAAGGACCTGGCGCGCACCTATGGCAAGTTTTGCGTCGTCTTCAACTGCAGCGACCAGCTTGACCGGCACGCGATGGGCAAGATTATTCGTGGCCTGTCGCAGGCCAACGCGTGGGGCTGCTTTGACGAGTTCAATCGCATTGACCTGCCGGTGCTGTCGGTCGTCGCGCAGCAGGTGAGCTGCGTACTGCAGGCGCTCAAGCAGCACAAGGAGAAGTTTGTCTTCATCGACGGCCAGCTGACCGACCTCATGCCGGGCGTCGGCTTCTTCATCACGATGAATCCGGGCTACGCCGGCCGCCAGGAGCTGCCAGAGAACCTGAAGATTCTCTTCCGTGGCGTGACGATGATGGTGCCTGACCGGCAGACGATCATGAAGGTCAAGCTCGCGTCGCAGGGCTACAGCCAGGACGAGCTGCTGAGCAAGAAGTTCTTCATCTTGTACAAGTTGTGCGAGGAGCAGCTGTCGAAGCAGCGACACTACGACTTTGGCTTGCGCAACATTCTCTCGGTGCTGCGCACCGCCGGTGCGGTGCTGCGCCGCAACCCGGGCAAGGACGAGGAGGACCTGTTCATGCGCACACTGCGTGACATGAACTTCTCGAAGCTGGTCTTTGAGGACATTGACTTGTTCGACTCGCTGCTGCGTGACATGTTCCCGGGGCGGCAGTTTGTCAAGGGCACCCACCCCGAGATTGAGGGCGAGCTGCGCAAGGTAATCGAGGGCAAGGGCCTGGTGTACTGGACGCCGTGGGTGAGCAAGGTGCTGCAGCTGTACGAGACGAAGCTCGTGCGTCACGGCATCATGGTCGTCGGCCCCGCCATGTGTGGCAAGACGCAGTGCTACGACGCCATGACCGACACGCTCTCGCGCACCACGGTGCCGCACCAGCAGCTGCGCATGAACCCCAAGGCAATCACCGCGCCACAAATGTTCGGCCGCGTCGACGTCGCCGGCGACTGGCACGATGGCGTCTTCTCGTCGCTCTGGCGCCAGGCGGTGCGCAATGCCAAGAAGCGCAACATCTGGATCGTCTGCGACGGCCCGGTCGACGCCATCTGGATTGAGAATTTGAACACGGTGCTGGACGACAATAAGCTGCTGACGCTCGCCAATGGCGATCGCATACAGATGACCGACACGATGAAGTGCTGCTTCGAGGTCGAGAACCTGGCAAACGCGTCGCCGGCGACCGTGTCGCGGGCTGGTATCGTGTACATCTCCGACGTGGTGCTCGGCTGGCGCCCCGTGGTCGAGTCGCGGCTGCGCGCGCGGGTGACGCCTGACGGGCACACGCTGCCAGCCGACGTCCACACACGCTGCCACCCGCAACTCGCCGAGCGCCTGCTGGGCCTCTTCTTGCCCAAGGAGAGCGGCAACAGCGGCAGCAGCAGTGGCGGTGGCGGTGATGTGACGGCGGCGAGTGACGCGTCGTGCCTGACGGCGCAGATTGCCGACTTTTACAACCGCGAGTGTGGCGTCGTCATGCGCACGTCAACGGCGCACCTCGTCATCAACGCCTTCCACCTGGCCGTCGCCCTCGGCGCCGAGCTCGGCGACACGGCGGTGGTGAGCGAGCGGTTGGCGGAGCAGGTGTACTGGTTCAGCATGGCCTGGGCCTTTGGCGGCACCCTCGAAACGCGCGACCGGGCGCGCTTCGACCACTTTGTGCGCAGCAAGTGCCACGACGCGGCGTCGCTGCTGCCGCCCGCGAGCGAGGGGCAGATCTTTGACTTTTGCCTCAACGTCCGCACCGGGGAGTGGACTAGCTGGGTCAGCCAGCTCGAGGCATGGCGCTACCCGGGCGACGACCGGCTTGACTTCTCGACGCTGTTCATCCCGACGGCCGACTCGGTGCGGCTGCACTACTTGACGCAGTGCAACTTTGTGCAGTGTCGCCCGATGCTGCTCATGGGCGTCAGCGGCACGGCCAAGACGGTGACGATTGAGAAGTTCCTGACGAAGATCAAGGCGAGCGACGAGCAGAGCAACTACCGCAAGGTCAACTTCTCGTCCATGACGACGCCGCAGAACTTCTACAACACGCTCGAGGACATGACGGAGAAGAAGATGGGTGCGACGTACGGCCCGAAGAACTGCGAGCGGCTGACGGTGTTCATTGACGACATCAACATGCCTGAGATCAACGAGTGGGGCGACCAGATCACGAACGAGATTGTGCGCCAGGTTGTTGAGCTGAGCCAGGTGTATGACTTGGCGAAGCCTGGCATGCGCAAGGAGCTGAAGGGGCTCGTCTTCATGGCGGCCATGTCGCACCCGGCGGGCGGCAAGAATGACATACCGAACCGGCTGAAGCGGCACTTTGGCATTGCCAATGTCCCGCTGCCCGAGGAGGCGAGCGTGCAGCAAATCTTTGGCACCATCTTCGAGGGCCGCTTCTGCAACGACCACTACGCACAGGGCGTGCAAGACGTGGCGCGCATGCTGACGCGCATGTCGATCAGCTTCTGGGAGGCGATTGGCAAGCGCATGTTGCCGACACCCGACAAGTTCCACTACTTTTTCAACCTGCGCGACTTGTCGCTCATTACGCAGGGCGTCATGCTCGCCGGCATGTACGCCGACCCCGACCGGCCCGAGAAGCGGGCGAGCAGCCGGCCGTGGGACGTCATCACGGACGCGGCGACGCTCGTGCGCGTGTGGAAGCACGAGTGCTCGCGCGTGTTTAGCGACAAGCTGAACAGCGTCAATGACAAGAAGTGGTTTGACGTCAATATACAAGAGTGCATCCGCGCCCACCTCGAGGCGACACCGTACAAGGACGTCATTGACCAAGTCCGCGAGCCGGCGTACATGGCGAACTTCCTGCGCGACCCCATCTACGACCCCGACACGGGCGAGCTCGCCGAGCCGGCGCCGCGGGTGTACGAGCCGGCGGCGTCGATGGCGGCGATACAAGAGCGCCTGCTCGCCGCGATGCAGGCGCACAATGAGAGCGCCGCCGGTCGCGTGCGCAAGCTTAGCCTTGTGCTCTTCGAGGCGGCGCTGAAGAACGTCTGCCGCATCTCACGCGCCCTCTCGCTCCCGCGCGGCAACTTGCTGCTCGTCGGCGTTGGCGGCAGCGGCAAGCAGTCGCTCGCGCGCCTCGCCGCGTTTGTCAATGGGCACGACTATGCGACGCTGACGATATCGAAGGGCTTTGGCGTCAACCAGCTCTTTGATGCGATTCGCGAGCAGTACGTAGCAGCCGCGACGCGGCGGCCGGTGACGATGCTGTTCACCGACAATGACATCAAGCAGGAGATCTTTCTCGAGTACATCAACTCGTTCTTGTCGAATGGTGAGATTGCCGGCCTTTTCGCGAGCGACCAGCGCGACTCGGCGATCAATGACGTGCGGCCGATCATGAAAAAGGACCCGTACGCGAAGTTCGAGGACATGAACGAGACGCTGTGGGCGTACTTCATCAACCGAGTGCGCGAGCGGCTGCACTTTGTGCTCTGCTTCTCGCCCGTGGGCGACCGCTTCCGCACACGCGCGCGCAAGTTTCCCGCGCTCGTGTCGTCGTGCATCATCAACTGGTTCTTTCCGTGGCCGAAGCAGGCGCTGCTTGACGTGTCGCAGCGCACCATCAGCGGCTTTGACATGGCCACCGAGGCAAAGAACAAGACGGCGCTTGTCGAGCTCATGGCGGAGATACACACGCTGATGCTCGAGCGCAGCGAGGAGTACCTGGCGCGCTACCGACGCTCGGTGTACAGCACGCCCAAGTCGTACCTCGGCTTCATCGAGTCGTACACGGCGGTGTACCGCAAAAAGTTTGCCGAGCTTGACGAGGACGCGCGGAAGATCAACAGTGGTCTGAAGAAGTTGCACCAGGCGGCCGAGGATGTGCGTGTGATGCGGACGCAGCTGCAGGAGAAGGAGGTGCTGCTGAGCAACAAGCGCAAGGAGACGGACGTGCTCGTGCGCGAGATTGAGGTGCGCACCGCGGAGGCCGAGAAGAAGCGGGTCGAGGTGGAGCAAGTCAAGGAGGCGGTGGCGCGCGACGCGGCGATTGTCGCGCGTGGCGAGGCCGAGGCAAAGAAGGACCTCGAGGCGGCCGAGCCGGCGCTCATTGAGGCGATTGAGAGCCTGAACTCGATCACGGCGAATGACTTTGTGACGCTGAAGAAGCTGGCCAACCCGCCGGCGCTCATCAAGCGCATCTTTGACGCGGTGTCGATTCTGCTGCACCGCCCACTGCTCGTGCCAGGCAGCGAGCAGGTGAAGGGGTCGCTGTGGATTACTGACTCGTGGGACTTTAGCGGCCGCCAGCTCGCGTCGGACACGAACACGCTCGACGTGCTCAAGGACTTTGGCCAGACACGCAAGGACAACATCAACGAGGAGACGTGCGAGCTGTTGCTGCCATACCTCTGGATGGATGGCTTCACCGCCGACGCGGCGCGCAAGGCGTGCGGCAACGTCGCGGGCCTGTGCACGTGGGTGAGCAGCATGTACAAGTACATCAACATTGCCAAGATTGTCGCACCCAAGAAGGAGGCGCTACGCATTGCCACGATACAGCTGCGCGCGGCGAACAAGAAGAAGGAGGAGCAGGAGCAGGAGCTTGACCGTGTGACGGCCGAAGTCGCCGCGTACAATGAGCAGCTTGCCGACGAGAATGCCAAGAAGCAGGCCCTCGAAGAGGACGCGGCGCGGACGAAGCAGCGCATGGACAGTGCCAATGGCCTCATTGACGCCCTCTCGGGCGAGCGCGAGCGCTGGACGCAGCAGAGCAACGACTTCAAGGTGCTCATTGACCGCCTTGTCGGCGACGTGGCGCTCAGCTGCGCGTTCATCTCCTACTGCGGCCCCTTCAACGCCGAGTTCCGCACACAGCTGCTGTACGAGTACTTTTACCCCAAGTGCAAGCAGCTGCACCTGCCCGTGACGCCTGACCTGAACGTGGTCAAGTTCCTCGTTGACGAGACGACGATCGCCGACTGGCAGATGGAGGGCCTGCCGGCGGACAGCCACTCGGTGCAAAATGCGATCATGATCACGACGAGCTCCAAGTATCCGCTGATGATTGACCCGCAGGGGCAGGCGCTGAACTGGATACGGAAGCGCACAGAGACGCAGCAGAGCAAGGTTGTGCAGATGAACGACCGTGCGTTTGTCAACAACCTGCAAGAGCAGCTCGACCGTGGTCGGCCGCTGATCATTGAGAATGTGCCCGAGGAGGTGGACCCGATGATTGACCCGGTGCTTGAGCGGCAAGTGGTGCGCAGTGGGCGCACAATGATTGTCAAGATCAACGGCGAAGACATGACGTACAATGACAAGTTCAGCATGTTCATGACGACGAAGCTGCCGAACCCGAGCTTTACGCCCGAGCTCTTCGCCAAGTGCCTCGTCATTGACTTCACCGTCACGATGGAGGGCCTCGAGCAGCAGCTGCTGTCGCACGTCATTGGCCGCGAGAAGGCGGAGCTGAACGAGGAGAGCGCGAAGCTGACGGAGGACATTAACAGCAACGAGAAGCGGCGCAAGAAGCTCGAGGACCGCCTGCTGAAGCAGCTGAGCGAGTCGCAGGGCAACCTCATCGACGACGTCGACCTCATCAACACGCTGCAGGAGACGAAGGACGCGAGTGCTGAGATTGCCGAGAAGCTGGCGACCGCGATGGAGACGAAGAAGCGCATCGCGGGCGCGTGCGAGGAGTACCGCCCGGTGGCATGCCGCGGTGCGGTGCTCTACTTCCTCGTCGTGCAAATGTCCCTCGTCAACCACATGTACCAGACCTCGCTCGTGCAGTTCAACGGCATCTTCGACAGTTCGATTGTCCGCTCCGAGCACCACCCCGTCACGGCGAAGCGCATTCACAGCATCATCGAGCACCTGACCATGGCCGTGTTCAAGTACGTCATTCGCATGCTCTTCTCGAAACACAAGCTGCTCTTTGTGCTGCTCATGGCGTGCAAGATACAGATGAAGGCTGGCGCGCTCGACGCGACCGCGTTCGAGGCGCTGCTGAAGGGCGGCGGTGGCGTGCAAGTCGACCGGGCGAAGCCGTACGCGTGGCTGAAGGACAAGGCGTGGGCGAATGTGCTCGCGGTGGCGCAGCAGGTACCGCGCGCGTTCAAGCAGCTGCCCGAGCTGCTCATGCGCAACGAGCAGCAGTGGCGACAGTACATTGAGTCGGACGCGATCGAGAGCCAGGCGCCGCCCGACCTGAACGACCTCGACGTGTTTGAGCGCCTGCTGCTCGTGCGTGCGCTGCGCGAGGACCGCACCATGCTCGCGGCGAGCCAGTACGTCGCGCGGGTGCTTGGCAAGGAGTTTGCCGAGCCGCAGCAGCTCGAGCTGAGCGAAGTCGTTGACGAGGCGACGGGCACGACACCCATTGTCTTTTTGCTCTCACAGGGCAGTGACCCGACGACGCTCATCGAGGCCTGTGCGAAGAAGCTGAAAAAGAAGATCTTTCCCATCTCGATGGGGCAAGGACAGGAGGAGGCCGCGATGCACATTGTCAACTCGGCGTGGCAGAATGGCGACTGGGCACTGCTGCAAAACTGCCACCTCGGCCTGCCGTTCCTCCTGCAGCTCGAGGAGAAGCTGCGTGTGCAGAGCATGCTGACCGCTGCCGCCGCCACAGCCGCCGCCAACGCCGCCGGCGCCGGCAACACGACGAGTGCCGGTGGCGCTGCAGGCTCGTCGAGTGGTGCGGGGTCGTCGTCGCAGCAGCAGGCTGGCACGTCGTCGTCGCAGCAGCAACAGCAGTCGGCTGCGGGTGCCGCTGCGGCAGCCGCCGGCGGTGGCGCTGGCGGTGGTGGCGGCGAGAAGCGTGCCGAGGTGCACGAGGAGGCGCGCATCTGGGTGACGTCGGAGCCGCACACGGCGGTGCCGATTGGGTTGCTGCAAATGTCGATCAAGCTGACAAATGAGCCGCCGCAAGGCATCAAGGCGGGCCTCATACGCACCTACTCGTGGATGTCGCAAGACTACCTGGAGATGTTCCGCCGCCCCGAGTGGCGGCCGATGCTGTTCACGCAGTGCTTCCTGCACTCGGTTGTTGTCGAGCGGCGCAAGTTTGGCCCGATTGGCTTCAGCGTGCCGTATGAGTTCAACCAAGGTGACTGGACGGCCTCGGTGCAGTTTCTCATCAACCACATGACAACAATTGGCGAGCAGCTGCGCAACCCGGTCAACCGCGACACGGTGTGCTACATGGTCGCCGACATCCAGTACGGCGGCCGCATCACGGACAACAATGACCGTGCGCTGTTCAAGGCCATCACCGAGTTTCTGTACGACCCGCACATCACCAACCCCGACAAGTGCAAGGACGGCAAGGAGCTCACCGAGTTCTACCCAGCCTACGGCATCCCCCTCTTTGACGACATCAACCGCCACCGCGAGTTTATACGCGAGACGTACCCGGACGTGGACAGCCCCGAGGTGTTCCAGATGCACGCCAACCAGGACATTACGTACCGCACGCGACAAGCACAAGAGGTGCTCGCGACCATACTCGACGTGCAACCGCGTGGCGCGACGACGAGCGGTGGCGTGACGCGCGAGGAGGCGGTGCTGGCGATGGCCGACAGCTATCTGAAAGCACTGCCGGACAACTGGCGCGTCGACCGCAACGCCGGCAACCTCGGCGACCGCCAGCCACTGTCAATCTTCGCCGGACAAGAGATTGACCGGCTGGCGAACACGATACGCACGGTGCGGCGCACGTGTCAAGACCTCAAGCTCGCCGTTGCCGGCACGATCATCTTGACGCCGGCGCTGCAAGACGCGATCAACTACTTGTACGACGCGCGCGTGCCGCCGTCGTGGGTTGCGGTGGGCTGGCCATCGCCGAACATCTCGCTCTGGATTGCCGAGGTGGTGCGGCGCTACGAGCAGCTGAACAGTTGGGCGTGCAATGGCCGGCCACAAGTGTACTGGCTGCCCGGCTTCTTCAACCCGCAAGGCTTCTTGACATCGGTGCGGCAAGAGATTACGCGCAGCCACGCCGGTGAGGCGGTGCCGTGGGCCCTCGACAAGGTCGAGACGCGCACCGAAGTGCGCTCGTCGGAGTACCGGCCCGGGCAAGATGTCAAGGCCGACGACCTGCGTACCGAGAAGGGCGAGGTTGTCATTTACGGCCTCTACCTCGAGGGCGCCATGTGGGACAAGGCGAACAAGCGCCTGAAGGATCCGCTGCCGGGCGACTTGTTCCGCGAGCTGCCCATGCTACTCATCTCGGCGTACAACAAGGACGCGCCGCAGCAGGCGGGGGGCGCGGGCGCCGGGGGTGGCGGCGTCGGCGGCGCCGCCACCGCCAAGCCGGGCGCCGCCAAGGAACGCAAGACGCGGCAGGAGTACTATCGTTGTCCGGTGTACAAGTACCCGACGCGCAGCGACTTGCACTGGATCTTCGACGTCAACCTGCCCGTCGCCGAGGACGACGCGTACTGGCGCATGCGCGGTGTCGCCCTGCTCGGCTGCATCGACTAGGGCATGCACGTACACAAACACCAGCAAGCCACTCTCCTTCTGCCAATGTATGTATGTATGTATGTGTGAGTATGTGTGTGCAGAGTGCATCTGACAAAAACAAGCGCGCACGCGACAAGAAGAAAGGCAACTCGCATGCACGTGCAGAGCGAAAGTCACGATGTATGTATGCAAATGCGTGTGAGTATGTATGTACATAGCGATGCAAGATGTAAATGGCTCGCACGCGCAACAACAATCGTTGCGCGACGACGCACACGCAAACACAAATGTGTATGTACAGCGCGTGTGTTGACTGCATGTACGCATAGGCAATGACAAGCAAACAATAAACAAATACACACACACGCACACACACACACACACACACACACGTGCGCACATGTGTGTGTGCATGAGAAATGACGTTCTGTGACACAACATCTTGCTACGCAGCTTGAGCGCGCATACACACGCACACACACATAGAGTAGACAACATGTATCGCACACAAACTGCACGCACAGCACTATCAGCCGTACTGCAGACGCGCAGTCAGCAAAGCAGCGCCTGCGCAATAGACAATATTGTTGCACAGGCAGGCACACACTTGACGGGCATACCGCACACTAACCGCGTATGTCGCCTATACAGGCAATGGCTCAAGCTTGCCGTGCTCTGCCCACCGAGTGCGCTGTGCGAGCTCAACGAGCATGCACAGATGAATGAGCGCTTCATCGTCATTGTACGGCAAAAGTTTCGTGAAGCGGCTGAGTTGCGTGATGCGGACCAGATTGCCGTTGCGGTGCAAACGTGCGAGCGCAGCCTGCGCATGATGCGACTACTCGCGGCAGACGAGGCAAAGCGCAAGTTCCCCGAGGCAAAGCCGCGTCTCAATCTGCACAAAATGGGCTTCCTCGAAATGGCGAAGATCAACTACACACAGATGCTAAAGGAGTACTGGAACACTTACGTTAAGCGAAAGTGGTAGCACACGCAAAAGTAAAGTAGCAGCAGCAACAACAGCCACGCTTACAACACATACACATACAGTCATGCATCGCATGTGTGACAATACATAGTACTGAGATGACAATGAAGTTCACAAGCCAATATGCTTGTACAACAAATATGTGATGATGTAGCATATAACAAAACGTAAACGCAACAGCAAAACCAAGACAACGCGCAGCAATGCAGGCAGCTCAGGGCACAGATGCGAATGCACCACAGCCGACCACGCACGTCGGGCAGTACGCAGAGGAGCGGCAGGAGCCGACGGCGGCGTCCGAGGAGCTCATGACGGACGACGTCGAGCGTGCCGCGGACGAGGCGCAGGAGCAGCAGCCACCTGTCGTTGCTCCTGCCAGCGCCCGTTTGTTTGCACCTTATCGTCAGGATGTTTGCTCTCAGCCTCGCATGCGTGACGTTGCCTACCCGCAGCAGCGCAGGTTGTCTGAGCTTGGCTTGCTGTCCGTGTCGACACCTCCGTATCGTCGTCGCAGTGCAAGCGGCAAGGGTGGTGCGGATGCGTCAGATGTTGCGGTGCATTCAGGTCTGAGTGCAAATGACGCTGCTGCTGTCGCGGATGTATGCGCACACGGTGGAGTGCATGCGGTGGGGTCGGTGGCAGACAACAAGTGCGATGGCGCACATCGTGCAGGCGAGCACGCCGCCGTAGCCACTGATGCAACGAACGCGGCGTCACACGTGAGCCGGCATGTGTACACGAACCGTGCCTCGTCCCGTCTCAAGCCGAGCCTGGCTGCGCACGTTCTTGCTGATGCATTGGTCGCCGAGTACATTGACGCGACGTTGCTGCGCCCCTCGTCGTCGCGAGCATGTGTTGGTGAGCGAGGGCAGTGGGCGTCGCATTGTGCCGCTCCTAACATGCGCGACGCAAGCGACATTGCTACCGACGCCGCGACGCCGCCGCTCTCGATCACTGACTACGGCGTCCCTTCGCAGCGACCGGCAACAACACATCGCACTCTTGTAGCCCAGCATTGCACGGGCCGAATAACAGCATCTGCCCGGCCGCGTAGTGGTGGCGTGGCGCGACTGCCTATCGACACGCGCAGCTTTTATCAGTCTGCTGTCATTGACTGGCGTGCGTTGTTGCAGCAGCAGCAAGCGGCGATGGCTGGTGTACAGCCACTTTTCGCAGATCGACAGCGCTCTATATCGCGTCATTGATGCATACGAGCGGCCCCAGTGCTACATACATGCATGTATGTTTAGATCTAGGAGCACCAAGGCACGTGTTTGCGTGTGTGTGTGTGTGTGTGTGTGTGTGTGTGTGTGTGTTTGCGAACGTGTGAGTAGCATCTCTTTCCTTTACAAAGAAGTACATATATATATATACACGCGTGTATGTGTATGTGCTGTCAAATGAAGCCATGCGCACTTGTGTGTCTCTGTGTGTTTACGTGACTTATACTTGTCATGTACAGCTACCACATGTTTGTAAATGTACAACTAAATATGCAGATACGCGGTAGTGCACACAAGTGTGGCACCCAGCAGCACATACGCCCTACTATGTACCGGTGCGTACATGACTTTTACGCACAGGAAGGCAGGCGCATACACTGCACGTGTTTATCGTGTTTGTATGTGTGTGTGTGTGTGTGACGCTAACGATGCTGTGTTATGACACGGCCACGTATGCGTGTATGACGTATTGTGAAACGACGCGTTTGCGTGTCTTGTGTTTTGTTGATGTACATAGTGATGAGTACGTATGCTATCACTTGCGTGTATGTATATATATGTGTGTGTATGTATGTTCGCACGTAAGTATGTAATGGATGGGTAGCGTGCATCGTACATTGTTGCTTAGCGAGCGATGTAAACAAAACAACATGAGTGCAAGTGTGCATGCACAGTGGTACAGTGAAGGTTGCTGTGACGCGTAGTCGACGTGGGTGTGCGTGTAGATGTTTGTTGTGTACGTGAGTGCATGCACGCGAGGAACGCAAACAACGAGTTGCAAAGGCATTTGTGTTTGCGCTGTATATGTGTGCGTGTACGTGCACACATGTCACGTTACGCATTGCAACTGTTATGACAGTACAACCGGCGCACCGGAACATGAGCGTACAACAACAAAACGTCGAGTATATGTCTGTGTTTGTATGTTTATTGTTGTGTTTATTGTTGCCTAGCTGCTGTGCATAGAGCACAATCATACACACACAAACACACATACACACACACACACACACGCACATACATACATACATACCGTTTGTCAGACTTACTTCTTATGTTGCAGCGTTGTACGTTGCGTTGTGGCACACTTGTTAAGTTGGGCCGTGGCGCTGGCAATGTGACCGAGTCGGCGAGCAACGCGCTGCTCGAGTCACTGCAAAACCACGGCTACTGCTACATACAGCATCCGTTCATACAAAAGTCGATACTTGACCAGCTACACAGAGACAGTCGCATCTTTTTTGAGCAGTACATATTGAATCTACGCGACGCCGCCGCGAGTGGCCACCTGAAACGCAACAATCGTCACAACTACAACTGCAGCCCGCTGTCTGAGTATGAGATTGAGAGCATACGCACACCGAGCGGCTTCAGAGGCTACTACCGCTACGTCGGCGCGAGCGGCATTGACGACGCTATTGACTGCTTCTCCATCGGACGCGACGACGTCGCCGACCCGGCGCAGCTGCGACGCAACTACTATGCTCAGGCGGGGTGGCAAGAGCACGAGTACCTGCACCTGATCAACCGCCGCAACCCGTGGGATGTGTTGCTCAACCACGTCAACACCGCCGACGGCGCTGAGCAGGCCAACCTGAACAATAACTTCATGTCGGACTTTCGCGACATGTTGGTGGCGTACTATGAGATGTGCTACGCGGTGAGCATGGACGTACTGCGACACATTAGCTGCGGCTTGGGCATACGTCCGTCGGTGCCCCAGGGCGGCGCCGACCCCGAGGCCGACTACGATCTCGAGTTCTTTGTCAGCTATCACGGCAAGCGCGACTGTGACTTGCAGACCAAGTACTACCCCGCTTTCGGGCAAGCGACGCGTATGCATCAGGGCGTTGACATACAAAACAAACACTCGACGGCTAACCCGGACGGTGTAAAGGTGCTACGACGCAAAGGGGCACGTGCACAACCGCTGCAACAGCAGGCAGGGCAGTCGGAGAAGGCAGATGGCAATGATGCGCCGACGCGGCTTGACACGCACAAGGATCTCAGCACCATTACGCTCCTGTCGCAAGACGCCGTCGGCGGTCTGGAAGTGTGTGACGAGCAGGGCAACTTTGCCGCAGTGCCAGTGCTCGAGGATGCGCTACTTGTCAATGCGGGGCTGTTTCTCGAAAAGTGGACCGGTGGACTCATCGAGGCGACACCACATCGCGTACGTAGTGTGAAGAATGGTCAAAGCCGATGCAGCATTGTGTTCTTTGCCTTGCCAGATCACGACGCTCGCATTGAGCCGCTATTGCAGCAAGATGACAACCCCGCACTTGACGCGCAAGAAGCATTTATGGCAGGTGATCTTATGCCCACACCGTAGCAAGACATAGGTTCAGTGACACGCAATGCATTAAGGTGCACGCAAAGCAAGGCGGTGCAGCATGCCGTGCACACAGGACACAAACACCGTACAGGACAACACACAACATGCGCTGAACGTGGCGCACATGACAACAATGCGACGATGTAGTGGTAGTCCACAGCAGCAACCTCTGTCCACGCAAACATGCACATACATGCACGTACGCTACGCTCGACAATGTGCAAGAATGGCATCGCATAGCGACAAATACAGACATGCGCAACAGCAGTCGACGACAAAACACCACGAAAACTACAAAGAAAAGAAGGATGAGCAAATGATACAATGTCGATACGTCACTGCAACATAGATGATAAAGACTTGAATCGACGCACAAGGACAAGCTAACGACAAGAAAGGGGGGTGAAGGCGACGAACAATGTGCGAGGAATAAGCAAAACAACAATACATCAATAACAACAGAACATATACTAATAATAAAACATATGTGCATGAAGCAAAAGTAACAACAAGCTTGTCATATATTCAAACATAAGAACACAACACACAATAGCACAAACGTTCTTACAAATAACAAACAATAATACTTATAAACAAAAGGCAACAAGTTACAAACAAAGGTAACATACACAAGACGAGGGCAGCCATGCAAACAATGCGCCGATACACCTTGACGCAGGCGTGTAAATGGCAGGCACGACAGCTGCTCGCGCAAGCCGGTGCGGCCAACTACTTGCAAGCAAGCAACTACGCTATACAAAAACACTACTACACAACGACAACAGCGAACCCTACGCAATCGGCTACAACAAGCGCATACTCAACGGCATCAAAGAGCACCGCGTTCTATGACGCTATCAGTGCGCGCCGCTCACACTACGACATCACTGACAAGCTGCCGATCCCGAAGAGCGAGGTGACGACAATCATCAAGAAGGTCACGCGTGTTTGCCCATCGTCGTTCAACGTGCAGAGCTCACGCGTTGTTATTTTGTACGGCGCCGAGCATCAGCGCGTCTGGGACATTGTCAAGGCGGCGTTGAAGCGGGTGACATCGGAGGAGCAGTACAAGGCAAGCGAGCAGAAGGTGGACAACTGTTTCGCTGCTGGTGCCGGCACAGTGCTGTTCTACGAAGACCAAGACGCAGTCAAGCAGCAGCAGGAGCAGTTCCCGAGCTACGCGGCCAACTTCCCGACGTTCTCGGAGCATCACTCGGCCATGGTGCAGTTCTCAGTGTGGACGGCACTGGCACAAGAGAAGATTGGTGCCACCCTGCAGCACTACAATGAGCTCATCGCCAAGGACCTGCAGGACGCGTTTGAGATCCCGGCCTCGTGGAAGCTGATTGCGCAAATGCCGTTTGGCGAGTTCAAGAACCCCGCAGGCGAGAAGACGTTTATCGCAGATGAGAAGCGCTTTGTCGTGCGTGGTGAGTAGCGCCGCCATGTGTGCGATGCTGCCACGGCAACGATGACGTGTTTGTGCAGTGCAGGTTGTATGTTATTTGTTTGCGTTTTCTTTTGCTCGTGCAAGTGTGTGTGTGAGAGTGTGAAGTGAATGTGCAAAGAGTGATCGCTGTAACGCGTGACCGTAGCGAGCGCGCGAGAAGCGCTAGGGGTGTCTAGTGAGCAGCGCAGGTCTGACTGTACACGTTGTGAGAACGTACGATGTTGAGTGTTGGCGAGGTGAGCGTGCATGCATCCGTATATATGTGTTCAGATTGTGTCTTTTCGGCGTGCCAGTGTCGTGGCAAGTGTACAAGCTTGTGTGCGCGTGTGCACAATGCAACGAGCGATGTCTACAGATACACTGCAAGCGTGTGCTTGTAGTGTTGTGGGGTATTCATTCTGTGTTTTTTCCTCTTTGCGTAGTAACGGCGAAATGGATGGGGACGCTTTACAGTGTGTGCGCGTGTCTGTTAATGTACAAATGATGTGAAAGGACGAATGCTAGATGCGCATTTGTGTGGCATGGCGAAGTAGTTGTGTGTCTATACATGCATGTGTGCACACGCAAGCAACACCATGTGTTACTTTACACACGAACGTTGTGTGCCGGTAAAGAGCTGCAGACGTGCATGTGTGTGTGTGAGTGCGCGCGCAAATGTGATGGNAAGAAAAGCAAATGTGAAGCGCATGGCGCCAAGGATGTGTTGTGACACGCAACATTGCCATGTTGTGTGTCGGCTTCTTGCACTTGTCTTGTTCGCATTGTTGTGTATGCTTGCTAGCAACCCAAACACTTTGTCGTGTACAGCAAGTACACTACACACACTCACATACATCGGTACACACATTTACTGTTATTGTAGACATATATATAGGTGTTAAGAACGTGTGGTCTTTGTTGTTCACATATGGCCTCCAAGCGTTCTCTTAATGTAGGTGTCGTTGGTCTGGGCAATATGGGCGTGCCGATTGCGCGTAATCTTGGCTTCAAGGCTCGTAGTGCCATGTACTTACAATTACACAGTCGCTCTCTGAGCAAGGCTCGCAAAGTGTGCGATGACATGAGTGTCGACGGCGTCACGTGTGCCATGCGTGTGCACGATCGCTACAGTACGATGACAAGGTGGTGTGACATTGTTTTGCTGACACTTGCCAACAACGAGGCTGCGGAACGTGTGCTGCTGCGCGACGAGGAGGCGTTGCTGCCGAATGCACGTGCCGGCCAGCTGATTGTCGACCACACAACTGTTGACGTTGCCTTGTCGCGCGAGTGTGCGCGTGTGGCGTCGCGTCGCGGCGCCGTTTTTCTTGACGCACCCATGAGCGGTAGTCCACGTGCGGCATTCAATGGGCAGCTTGTTCTGATGGTGGGCGGCAACAAGGAGGCATTTCAGCGTTTGCTGCCTCTGTTCCGCATGTACGCGGACGCCATTCACCACATGGGTGACAGTGGCAGTGGCACTGCGACGAAGCTGTTGTCACAAGCCCTTGTCGCGTCACACAATGCGGCGGCGGCCGAGGCAATGACGCTGGCGAACCGGCTCGGTATCGAGGACTGCACACGGCTGGTCAACGTGCTCGACGCGTCGTGGGCCTCGAGCACGATGCTGCGTCGCAACGCGCCGACCATGCAAGATCTGCTGCGCAGCCCAGACACGGTGCCACCGACGTCCGGCTCGAGCGTGCAAAGATTGCTGGACGACCTGGCCTTGCTCGACGCGTCGCTGCTGCGCGCGCGTGCGGGCGGCCACGCCGGCGGCCGTGTGCATGCGGCGACAGCAACGAGCGCGCACAGCGACGCCGACGCGCACGACCACGCCGACGTGGACGAGCCTTTTCCTGTGCTTGACTCGTCGCTGCGCATGCTCGTGGCAGCCGCGGACGCTGGTGCCGGCGAGCAGGACATGTCCGCGGTGGTGCACTACATACAAGCAGCCGCCATACACGCGCCCGAGGCGGCTGCCACGACGCGGGAGGCGAGTAGCACGACGAGCACGCGTACCTCAAACGCACGTGTACATGACACAGCTCAGAGCACTGCGACCGCGTCGTCGCTTGCGACCTTGTCGACGGCGGCAGCGGCAGTGGCGTCGGACGGTGGTGTGGTTGGCCTGCAGACTGCGTCGCCTGTCGACGAGGCGGTAGTGCTGCCTGACGCGTCTGACGCGCCGATGAGCGCCACTGCACACGCACACGAGCAATGCCGTCAACACGGCAACAACAATGACACTACCGACAGTGACAGCGACGACACGCTACACAGCGGCACAACGGACGGCAACGGTGGTGCGCGTGCTGCGGCGACGGATGCGGTCACCTTTACCGCAGAAGACTTTTATTAGTTGTGACTGTGTGTGTGTGTGTGTGTGTGTGTGTGTGTGTGTAACGATGTGCGCAACGCGCCTAGTTTGCATACATACAGTACACTGGTGTTGTGTGCTGTGTTGTGCTGTGCCAGTATTAGCCGTTGTTGCTTTATGTCTTTGTCATGTTGTGAGTAACGTGTGTGTGTTTGCAGCTCGTCGCGTACACACAAAACACAAATAAGAAGACACACACACACTTCACTCTTGCGCAGCGCATGTTGTACGACGTCGACGGCGAGGGCGTCTTGTCGTGCGCCACGTCACCACGTCATGACGCGGCTGTGCGCGCGGAGCTAGTCTACACGGACGCCGTCATCGCCTCACTGCACGCTGCTGTCGCCCGTGCGTGCGGCAATGTGCACCAGCTGCGTTTGCTCGCCCAGCGTGTCGATCGTGTGTACACGCTGCTGCGTCAGCTGCCTGACCCGCAGCCGACGGTGCCGCTTGTGAATGTCATGCGCTCTGCCGCCTTGCTTGCCGCACGCCTGTCACTGCCGTCGTCACTGTCATCGTCACTGCAGCAACAGCAGCACCACCCTCGACGGCCTGCCGATCACAACGACGATGTCGACGAGGACGTCAATGGCGGGGCAGCAACAGCGGCGCTGTGCGAGTTGTTGCAACGTCAATACGTTTGCGCTGGCGCCTTTGACGCACTGCAGCAGCGCTTGCAACAAACGTGGCAGCTGCACACGACAAGCAGCTGGTCGCACGAGAGCGCACGTGCACGCGCGGACGATGCGGTGGCGAATGCGGAGTTGCTGTTGCAGCTGCTGCAACAACGACAACGACACGCGCAGCAGGCGCACACACACGCACCACCTCGCGAGGCTGCCGTGTGTGACGAGGCGCACATGACATGTCCAGTGACAAGGCCAGCATCACCACCAACGACGACGACGACGTTGACGACTACGCAAACGATGATGTCGTGTATGAGTGTCGATC
>JAKVQF020000779.1:0-29452 GCA_023091115.2 Trypanosomatidae sp. Fi-14 | reverse complement strand
GGCATGATAGCTGCAGGGGCACTTGCTGTGCTTGTGCGTTAACGCTTGGAAGAGTTTGTCGTGCTACTGATACGCGTTACGCTGTCCTATCGTTATCAGTGCTTGTGTTTTGTTTGTTTGTTTGTTTTTGCATTGTGCATACTTATTGCATTCACTTTCGGTTTGTTTTTCAGTTGCGTATGTATGTCTGTTTTGTATTGGTGGTTAGGTCGCTTATTGGATGAGTCGTGTTTGCAATTGTTTAGTCGCTGCGCAAGCACGCGCAGTTCAGCACCCACCTTTGATGCTGAAAGACTTTTTGCAAGCAATTTGCGGTGGTGCTCTGTGGCACGACGCCCAGGCGCTTGCACAGCACATTGCTCGGCGGGCTGTATCTGCTGGGTTATGTCGCAATGTTTCACCTTATACAGCACGTCGGCTAGTCGGCCAAAGTGCTTGCGGAGTGTGCCAATGTAGGAAGAGTCGTCGGCGTGTGTCAGTGTGTGTGTCTGAATGTTCATTATGTCATTTGCCACGTTGTAGGACAAGTGTAACATATTTATCGAAGGATTTGTCCTTGACGACGTCAGATGTGCGAACTCTATCTGAGTCGCGTAGAGCTCGTTCTGCGCACGCTCTCGCGTCTTGCTCTACACAAAGTCTTGTTAGTTACAACGTGCTCGATTGCACATTTGGCGCTGGCCATCATAGTCGCGCTATTCTCACTCATGGCGCGCCATACACCCGTGTCGTTGCACTAGACTGTGACGCATCAACGACGGTGCATCACGCTCGCACTGTTGCACATGAATGTAGTAGTAGTCGGTTTCGTTTTTTTGCCGGTCACACGATGTCTGCGACGTTAAACATGTTTGGTGAGTGCACATTTGACGCTGTTGTTATTGATCCTGGCCCTTCTTTTACACAACTGGAAGATGTTACACGTGGTTTCGCGCTGCATGGCGACGGCGAGCATGCGCTTGACTTGCGCTACAGTCCGTCAAGCGGCGTAGACGCGGCGCACTATGTTAACACGGTGCCACAGCACGCCTTGGCTAAAGCTTTGGCAAGCTACGAGTTGCTGAAGCCTGGACAAGCAATGAAGCTGGCACGTGCAGTGCGTCACGGTCTGCCATATAGCACGATGCAGTCACTATTGCGTGTTATCGAGGGTGTAGGCGGTGACGTTTCCGATGGTGGGTGGTATACGCAGCAAAGTCGAAATACGATGTCACTATCATCGCTGTTTCTCGTTACACTACGCTGCATTGTTAATCGCGAGCGTGACGAACTGGCACATGGACTACGCAATGCGCTGCTGCTTTTACGTCCGGACGGGCGTCTAGTCGTATTTACACGACTACTCTGGGAGGAGGTGTTGGTGCGACACTTTGTCGACACTCATCCGTACGCACTCGAGTGTTACACTACCCACGTTGACGCAGAGGCGGTACAGCAGCATGCGCATAATCGCTACACGAAGATGTGGGTAATTGTACGCAGCAAAACGCCAACGTATGCCTTGAAGAATCGATACAAGCTGTCTGATGAAGAGGTGCGGTTGAGTTCATTGCAGTGGATGCACGGCACTTTTGCAGGACAAACGCGCGGCTTCCCGGCACAGAATGCAGCGTTTCCACGCCTTGACCGCACTGAGCTCGCGACACTGCGCCGCAACGCACAACCACCACCACTTGATGACGGCAGTAATGACACGCATCAGCGACGCGGACGAAGACAGTGGTGATGTGAGGACAGATGCATTGCGGCGTCACACATACATGCTTGTGTGCAATGTGATATGCTGACACTCTATACTCGACACAATACTATATGTATACATGTCCGTGTGTGTGTGTTGTGCAAATTTGGAAGTTTGATGTCAGCACGTGTGGGCTTTCGTTTGTTGTGTATTGTTCAGCGGTGCCGTTGCGCGTTGTGTGTGTGCTTTACTTTTGCACGAGTGCGAGTAGGTGCACATTTCTAGAAACACGTACACACACAAAAGACAATACACACACACACACACACACACACACACACACACACCGCTGCTTTCCGAATGAATACGCGGCAACCCGTCATCGTCATCAACCAGAAGGTTGAACGCGAGACGGGACGCAAAGCGCAGCTGAACAACATTGAAGCGGCTAAGACGGTCGCAAGTCTTATCAGCAGCACGCTTGGACCATGTGCGATGCTCAAGATGATTCTCGACCCGATGGGTGGCACGGTGCTGACAAACGACGGTAACGCGATTTTGCGCGAGATTGACGTGGTGCACCCTGCTGCTAAACACATGCTTGAGCTCGCCCGCGCACAGGACGAAGAGGTTGGCGATGGCACGACATCTGTCATTGTGTTGACGGGCGAAATATTGAGTCTGGCGCAACCGTTGCTCGAGCGCAACATACACCCACTGAAGATTGTAAAGGGTTTTACGCTTGCGCTGAGCGACGCCGTGGCTGCGGTGGAGCGCGTGGCTGTTGCCATTGACCCGAGCAACATTGAGCAGCTGACCGACGTTGTGCGCACGTGTCTCGGCACCAAGTACACCTCACGCGAGGAAGTGCTTATGTGTCGCATGGCAGTCGAGGCGACGTTGCGCGTCGTTGTCGTTAATCAGGTTACGGGCGTGAAGGAGATTGACATCAAGCGCTACGCGAAGGTAGAGAAGATACCAGGCGGGTCGTTGCACGACAGCGAAGTGCTCGACGGCGTTATGTTCAACAAGGATCACATCCACGCGAAGATGCGGCGCGATATTGCCCAGCCACGTATTCTTTTGCTCGACTGCCCGCTCGAGTACAAGAAACCCGAGACGACGATCAATGTCGAAGTAGTCAAGGACACGGACTGGGAGGTGTTGCTGCAGCAAGAAGAGGACTATGTGCGTTCCATCTGCAACACAATCATCGCTCTCAAGCCAGATGTCGTGGTAACCGAGAAGGGTGTCTCGGACTTGGCCGCACACTTTCTGTACAAGGCAAACATCACATGTATTCGCCGCTTGCGTAAGACGGACAATAACCGGCTAGCACGTGCAACGTGCGCGACGATTGCGAGTCGTGTCGAGGAGCTGACAGAGGATCACATTGGCCATGCTGGCCGCTTTGAGATCAAGAAGATAGGTGATGAGTACTTCACCTTTGTGACTGGATGCCCGCGTGGCACGGCGTGCAGCATTGTCCTGCGCGGCGCAAGCAAGGACACGCTGAACGAGATGGAGCGCAATCTGCATGATGCCATGTGCGTTGCACGCAATATTATACTCGAGCCGCGCATTGTGTATGGTGCGGCGTCGTGTGAAATGCACGTCTCGGCGACGTTGATGGCCAAGTCGAAGATGATAAGCGGCGTTGAGCAAGCTGCTTATCAGACGGTGGCAATGGCACTCGAGGTGGTGCCTCGCATCTTGGCGAGCAACTGTGGTGCAAGCGTCATTCGCACCGTTACTGATTTGCGCGCCCGACATACTGACCCGAACGGCTGGTGTTGGGGTATTGACGGTCACACGGGCGCTATTGTCGATGTACGTGAGCTAAAGGTTGTCGAGCCGGCTGCGGTCAAGGTGCAGGCGATGAAGACGGCAATTGAGGCGGCGTCGATGATCTTGCGCGTCGACGATGTCGTGTCGGGGACGAAGTTGCGGCATGACAAGACAACGGCACCTGCCGCCGCAGCATCGGCGCCGCAAGATGACGATGAAGCCGCAGCCGCAGCCGGTGCCGCCGAGTAGCGGGTGGTAAGAAAATGGGCGGGTATCTTTGCAGTCGTGCGCTGATGTTGTGTTGTATGTGTGTGTATGCACTAAGGCAATGAGCATAAAGGGGTGTAGTGAATATATATATATGTATGTATGTATAAACGTGTGTGTGTTGTGTGTGTGTGTGTGTGTGTGTGTGTGTGTGTATGTTGTGTGTGTACTAGGTAATGAGAAGGCATAGCTGTGGAATATGCGTGTATGTATAATGTAATGTCGTAAGTAGACGTCGGCGACACAATAGCAGTGTGCCGTGTATGCGTATACGCGTTCCATGCAAGCTGTGTGTGCAGTGGCAGTCTGTGTCATAGGCTGCCCATACGTGCAAACGCTGTACATTGCACGTACTTGCATATGCGTAGTATGCGTGACGGCGTGCTTGTTAATACCACACTACTCGTACATACAAGAGCATATGCGCGAGCGGACATTTTTTCTGTCACCTGCTCTTGACGTCACGCTGTTACTTACGTGTGCGGGCACAACACGAAACAAAGCAGTAGTATACGCACACAAAAGTATATACATATATACGTATTGTGTGTGAGTGAGTGAGTGTGTGTGTGTGTGTGTGTACACGGACTTTGCCGAAACGGCCGGATGAGCAGCAACAACGACAGCGCCACACAGGTGCCGGTGGCTGAGCTGCACGACGAGGGTAAGAGCAGCCCCAATAACAACAACGGCAGCAATGTCACGGAGGCAGTCAACGTGGGTGGTGGGGGTGGTGCAAGCGATAGCGCACAGACGTACTTCATTGGCAACCTGCCACGCGAAAGCACCGAGGTGGACGTGCTCAACTACTTTGCGAGCTACGGCCCCGTTGAACGTTTCAAGCTATGCTACAGCTCTGATGGCCGCACACGTGGCTTTGGCTGGCTGACGTTTGCGCGTCCCGTGCATGATTTGGTGCAGCGCGGACCATACCGCATGGGCGGTCGCGAGCTCACCGTCGAGCCCTCGCACGCACGCATCTATAACCGCAGTGGAGTGAGTGTCAGCAGTCTCGCAGGCCGCCGGCACGTGAGCGGTGGTGGCGGCGGCGGCGCATCCGGTCCTGGTGTCGTGGGCAGCCGTCGTCACATGAGTAGTGAGCATGCACTCATGTCAGGTGCGGTGGGTGCGACGGTGCTGTACGGCGGTGTGGGCGACAGCGAACATGCGCGGCGCGCGCGACGACACGGCCGTGGACATCGCCGCAACCGCTCACCATCGTCGCGTTCGTCGTCGTCGTCGTCGTACACGTCGTCGTCGACGTCGTCCGCATCGTCAAGGGCTAGCAGCCGCAGCAGCACAGGCCATAAGCGCAACAGCGGTGGTCGCCGTAAAACAAAGCACGCAAGGCACAAGGACGCACCACCACCTCCACCGATGCCATCGCCTGCAACTGCCGTTGTTCCTCCTCCTCTTGCAGCTGCTGTTACTACTTCTAGCGTTACTGCAGCATCATCTGCAGCCGCGCCGCCGCACTCATTCGCGCCGCCATCTGCGTCACCAAGTGATGCGTTTGTTTGCTTGCCAATGGCGCTGTGCCCGCCTCAGTTTCTGTGCGATCCGCGCGTGTTCGCCGCGCGACTGGACCGCACACGTGTGGGCGCGCTTACCATTTGCGGCTCAGTGATGCAGTCTCCGTTCACGCCGCACGAACAGCAACAGCAGCAACAGCAACAGCCGCCGTCGTCGACAATGACACCTTCCGTTGCACGGCGCGAACAGACGGCAGCCATGGCCGCCAACTACCACCACGTCCCTGGCCTTGCTACGCCCGACCACATTGCCACCCTACCGCAGCACCCATCGTCGGTGAACATGACGCTGCCCTCGCCACCACCGCCGCCATCGTCGTCGTCATCGTCGTCGTCATCCACGCTGCGGCACGGTATGTCGGCCTCGCATGGTGCCCCGTTTGCATCGTATGCGTCACTGCAGTCATATGGCGTCATGCAGCCACCATTGTCATCGTCCTCGTCGTCGTCCTCGTCCTCTGTACCACAGTCGTCGGCATTGTTGCAACAGCAGCAGCAGCAGCAGCAGCGTCCCGCGATGCCGCGTTAGCACGGCACAGTTGTGTCAACACAACCGAACAACAACAACAACAACAACACACTGGCTACGGTAAACAAAACCAGATGAGTAGAAGCAGAAGAAGAAGAAGAAAACAGTGAGAAAAGCACCTAAGCGTGCGCGCACGCACGCAGACACAGTCATGCGTTGGCAACTGGCATGATGAAGCTGTCGTGGTCAGTGTTGCCACCACACAAATTTTAGTATAACATGCTGATTGCATCGTGAGTGTAAAGAACGCGCACACAAACACACANAGCTATTATTGCATATACATAATTATATACACGTGTGCGGTACACTTTGTGTGTGTGTGTGTGTGTGTGTGTGTGTGTTTGTGTGTGCATATCCGGTCTAGCATACATCTGCGTCGCGCCATGTGCTTGTCCATGTGTGTTTCGCTTATGTGTTTCATTTGTCCTCCGCACACGCACACAAATAGTTGCCTGCTACAGCACCCGTCTGCTTGTCTTGTTGCACTGTCTTGTGCTGCGGTGGTGTCACATGCACGTACACGCACGTCTTTCCCTAGATGTTCACATACCGGCAGACGTATACGCACACTCGCTGGCGGGCGAAGAGACGTAGTCTACACTTGTTACGTGCGCACACAACATGACGGTTGCACTGCTTCTTATGTGACAGTCACAGTACCTCCTGTATGCCATGTCACGTGGTGTGCCCTACCTATCTGTCATGTGTTTATCGTTGTCATCATCACGCCAGCATTCGCATGCGTCGTTGCCACTGTACTACCTGCGGTCTTGTAGCGTTGTGTCATCACGCACACATCTATACATACACACTCGAGTACGCGAATGCATCAATGATGTGCTTGCAATGCAAGCATTTGACAACTGTCGACACCGCTATACATGCATTGCTTGTTTTGCATGATGTACAACACACACACACACACACACACACACACACACACATACATACATACACACAAACACTGCAATAACATCGTGACGCAGCGTCGCGTAACATAGAGTAAACAAGAGGTGCCGTTTATTTGTTTGTTTGTGAGTGTATTCGTATACAGCACATCTATGCTTCGTCGTGTGACATTGTGCCTAGGTGGCAGTGTTACTCGCAAAGGCACTGCAAAACAAGCAGCAACAACAACTGCAGCTGCAGCCGCGCCAGCCAAGACGCGTAAGCGAGTTGCGAAGGTTACGAGCAATGAGGACAACAACACAACTACGACACGAAGAAAAACAACAACAACAACAACAACAACAAGAGCAGCGGCAGCAGCTAGCACTGCAACTTCACGGCAGCTGAAGATGGCTGGCGACGAGGATTTGGCAGTGGATGAGGCGCGGCCGGGCGGCATGAGCGCCGAGCGCGAGGCGGACATGATGCGGCGTGCGGAGCGTATGCAAGCGCGCGACCTCTCGGGTGAAGTGCCCGTGGCGGCCTTTGCGCTGGAGATACTGCGTGCCCACCCATCTGTGCGTGACATGGGCCTGCGCGAGCGCATGGACTTCCTGTGCAAACGCTGGGACGCTCTGAGTGTGGCGAAGCGGCTGGAGTACGTCAATGACCCGCTGCGTGGCCTCATGTGATGACGGTGACACACGGCAACAGTCAAGAATGTGTCCGTGCACTCACACACACACACACACACACACACACACACACACACACACACACACACGCGTGTCGACGTACGTTTGCGTGCAGTTGTGTTGTGCATGTGCGTGTGTGCATATTGACGGTCACGTGCTTGCTTGAGGATTGTTTGGGGTTTTTTTGCTGTCTCGGTTGTGTTTACACACAAACAACACACACACGCACAACACAACAACACGAGCACAGACGTATTGCAGCCATGCGTGGTCGATGTTTATGCTCGCTAACGCTGCTGTCGTTGTCACCGTCGACCGCACAATATGTCCGCACGCGGGGCGGCAGCTCAGTCACGAGGACAATCGTCACGGCGAGGACGACGACAAGCGCGGCAGCAATAACGACGACCACGCTGCACACGACACGCCGCGGTATACACACGCAGCCGTTCAGCGAGTTGGCAGCTGACGCATCGCAAGGCGAAGCCTACGAGGCCGCACGTGATGCACTGCTGCAGCTGAACCTCATGATACGCAGCGGCGTCGAGCCTGATGCGCTCATGTACACCTCGCTCATTGCCGTCATGGCCCGCGCGGGGCTGGAGTGGCAGGCGTACAAACTCTTCTCCCGTATGATTGAGATGCACGTACGCCCGCTGCCCGAGACGTACGTGGCCCTGCTCGACGCCACTGCACCGCAGCGCACGACACTGCGGGAGCAGATTCGCGCAAAGATGACCGAAGCGATGGAACTTGTGCCCACTCAGCTTGCCGAGGATGAGCTGGCGCGACGGCGAGCGGGCGATCAGCAGTGCATTGACAAGTTTGATGAGTACATGCGTGGTACGTTGCCACCGTCCACAGCGGCAACGCCGTCGTTGTCTGATGACGCACAACAGCTGCAGCAGCAGCAAGGCGCTGATGCACGCAGCGTCGCCGCCACAGCGTCAGACACTGCACTCGACAAGGCCGACACGGACAGCACGCGTGCGCGCGCTCACGACGGGGGCAGGAGCGCAGCGGCGGCAACGGATGCGTCGACACCGGTGGCGACGATGCGCATACGCAACCCAACCGACGCGTGGCACACGGCGCAGCTAGCGGAGCAAGTGCGAGGCGCGGCGCGCGCGCGCGCCGCGGGCGAGGCGGCCGCCGAGCTGCGCCTCGCTCTCGGCAAGCTGCACGAGGAGGAGTTGCGCATCTATCTGGCGGTGCAACGGCAGCTGCGACACGGTAGCAAGGAGCAGCTCATTGCACGTGTGCTCGAACACGTGAGTGAGCACGCCATACGAGACATGCTGCGTCGTCGCGCGCGCTATTTTGGCGCCGTCGGTGAGGTGCTGCGGGCGGAGCTGTACGAGCTGCACGCACCGGCGTCAGAGGCCGACGCGAAGGCGGCGTCGCAGCACCACGCGAGCGCCGGAGACGACGACCATGCGGTAGCAGCAGCAGCAGCTACGATCGACAAGGCAGCAACAACGACAGCGACAAGAAGAGATGCAAGCGCAGGTGACGCCGCCACTGTAGCGTGTGCGACGGCCGCGACGCTGTCGCCTGCGGAGCGCGACGATGTGGCGGGCGAGGTGCTGCGCGCGCCGTGGGGACTGCTGCGCAAGCCGCAACGACGCCGTGCCGTGTCGCCGTCGCCACCCAGCCGTGACCGCCTCGAGCGTGTGCGCTTGTCGAGCGAGGAACTGCTGCTCGTGCAGCACAAGGCGCACACAAAAGAGCTAGACGAGCTGCCCGACAGTCTGCTGCGTCGCTACGCGTTCATGTTTCAGCTGCAGTGGCGGCGACGCCAGCCGTTGTCGTTGCTGACGGCGGTCGAATGGCACGCCGTGACGTTTCTGCGTTGCACAAACAACAACAACAACAGCAACGAGGCAAGCACGGTCACAACGCTGTCGCGTGCCGCCGTGACGACGCCCGCGCTGCGTCTGCAGATGGAGCGCGGGGGTGTACAGCGCACATTGGCCAACTATGACGCCTTTCGCATTATTGCGCAGCGCACGCGCAACTTGCAGGTTGTCGATCACGCAGAGGTCAATGTGCACTTGCGGCGCACACACAGCAGCGTCAAGCAGCAGCAACGCGTCGCGGACACGCTGCAGCGGCGTGAGCGCAACATACTCGCTGCTTCCGCGCTCGCGGCCGCCGCACGCAGCTACACACCACCGCAGAGACACGACGACACATCGCGGCACGTACTCGGACTCGAGCAGCACACGACACACGGCAGTGACAACCACGACGCGGACAAGGACGTCAACAATGGCCGCAGCAGCAGCAGCAGCAACAATGGCAGCGGCCGCCGCCACGACAAGGACACAATGACAGACGGTGACGAGGGTGGTGCTACCGCCGTCGTCGGCGAGCTGCCTCCATGGGCACTGACGAGTGGCGAGGACGAATTTGACCTGCGCAGCGGTCGCTTTGGTGGCGACGAACGCGTCGGGCGCTACCGCGAGCTGAGCGACTCGCGTGTGCGTTTGCTGCCGCGCAGTGAAGCACAACAGCGCTGGGCGGTGGACTGGCAGCTGCTGCCCGCGCAGCTGCGTGACAGGCTGTACGAGGCCGAGCTGCAGCAGCACATGCGGCACGACGCGGTGGAGCGCGAGTACGCCGCTCGTATGCGGCACGCACGATATCGCAAGTGGGATGCGCTGCTTGCGTCCGCGCAGGCAAAGAAGGCGACAGCAAAACGACGCCAGCAGCACAGTGGCGGTGATGACAAGGATGCGGCGGCGTTTGCGGACAGCGACGTGGCAGCGCGTGCGGTAGTCAAGCCGCTGCCACCGCGTCGACGCTACGCACAGCTGCTGCGCAAGGGCGCCGAGCGACAAGCTGTGTCGGATGAGCTGCGTGCACGCTACACGCGTAGTTTGTAGCATAAAACAAACAAACAAACACACATGCACACAAACATGCATATACAAAGAGCGAGACAGATATGGATGTGCGCGCGAGTTGCGTGTGTGTGTGTGTGTGTGTGTGATGTACATTGCGTGTGTGTTGTGTGACTGTGCATGCTAGCGTCATACGACACGAGCGCACATACTCGTTGTCGCCTCTGTGTGTGTGTGTGTGCGCGTTGACATAGAGAGAGAAAGAGAGAAGGGGCACCGCGTCATCGAGGCCAGAGAGTGTGTGTGTGTGTGTGACGAGGGGCGTGTGGCGTGGGCACATGTCAGCGACAACAACAACAACAAGAGAAGCGGCAGCGGCGACACCACGAGGCGGTCGCGCTGTCAACGGTGTCGATTGGCAAGACTTATACTACAGCCTCGATGGGCGCTATCGTCAGCTGCGACGTCAGCTCACCGCCGCACACGCCGAGGTGACGGCGCTGAAGGTGGCGCAGCGTCGCGGTCGACCTGCAATGACGACGACGACGACGACAGCCGCCACAAAGGCTCCTGCCGCTGCTGTGCACAAACGTGATGGTGTGCGCGCGAGTGTGACGGCAGATGCAGTGACCGCGCCATCATCGTTGCCGTCCCCGCCATTGCCTGTTGACCCCGCACTCGTGTGGGGCACCACAGCTGACAACAACAACAACAGCGGTGATGGTGGTGACGGCAGCAGCGGCAACAACAACAACGACAACGACAACATGCGCACTCGCCTGACGGCCGCGGCGCTCTACGAGGCCAATGCGCTGCTGCATCGCAAGGCACATGAGCTCTCTTCGCTGCTGCGCGCACAGCAGCAAGAGGTGGCACTGCACCGACAGCTGTGTGCTCAGGCACAGGCGCGACAAGAGGAACTGACGCAGCAACTACACCAGCTTGTGCGTGAGCGTGATGCGGCGGTGCAGGTGCGCGCTACGCTGCAGCAACGCGCAGAGGACGCGGCGAGCGCGCTGCAGCGGCGCAGTCGCGAGGCGGCGGAGCAGCACGAGGCACAACACGCACACATGACAACGCTGCAGCAGCGCCTCGACGCGCAGACGGCGCACAATGTGCACCTCACGAAGGAAGTGCAAGCGCTGCGGCACGCAACACACGAACACGCCAGTGAGGCGAATGCGCTGTGCTCGCGCCTGGCGCTGGCGGAGAGTGCGCTGGCGTCGCAGCGGCAGACCAACGAGAGCCTGCTCGCGGAGCTGCAGTCGGTGCACGCACAGCTGCTGCACACACAGAAGCGATTGCTGACGGCCACACGCGCGGTGCAACACGACGCGGCAGCGCATGACCGCCTTGCAGACGCGCAGACGCAGCTGCGTCAGATGCGTGAGGAGCGCGTCGCACTTGAGCAGGCGCACGTGCGGCTCATGGACGAGCTCGTACACAGCACCGAACGCGCCACCCGCGCGGCGACGGCGGCCTCGCAGGCGGCGCTGCACGATGCAACGGCAACCGCGCAGCATTGGGAGCGTGTGGCGCAGCTGCTGTACAAGGATGTGCAGGCGCAACGTGCGGCGCACCAGCGGTGTCGGGACGAGTGCGTCGCTGCCCAAGCCGAGCGTGATGGCGTAGTGCGCGAGCTCGTCGAGCTGCGTCGTGCCTGTGCACTACACGAGGCAAACACGTCTGCACAACAGCAGCAGCAGCAGCACGCAAAGCGACGCGGAGAGCGACAACAGCAGCAGCAGCAGTATCGTACAACAGACAGCAGCAACAACAACAGTAGCAGCAGCAGCAGCACGGAGGCTAGCGAAGGCGATCGTCGACGTGCAAGACGGCAAGGTGACAAGCACAGCACGCGCAGCAGCAGCAGCAACAGCGTCGTTAGCAAAGATGGTGGACGCAGTCGGTGTGACGAGCGCGCGTTACTCGACGCCTCGTTGACATCGGCGCCAGCCAGCGAGCGTGCACGCGAGTGGGCCGAGGCGAATGCGGGGCTGCGCGCCGAACTCGTGCAGCTGCGTGCGAGCAACGCGATGCTGCATGACCGCACCGCCGCCCTGCGCGCCGCCGCCGCCCACACGCGTGCGCAGCTGCACGACGACGCACACACGCACGCGCAACACACAGCGGCACAGCAGCGCCTGCTCGCGCAGCAAGCCGATCGCGTCGCCTTTCTCGAGGCGCAGGTGCGCTCGCTACGCGGCTATCGTGTCAGCCCCACCATCGCCGTCGACGCCGTTGACGTCAATGACAATGTGCTCGAGCTGTTTATTGGCCAGTTGGTGTCAGCATACGCTCCTCCGCCGCCCTCGTCACCGCCATTGCTCAACAACAACAACAACAGTGAGAGTGTTGCTGTTGTTGGTGCTGCGGCCGCCACGTCACTGCCGTTTGCGCGTCTCTTCTGCAGTGTCGATTTTCTCCTTCACGAGACGGTGACGACGCCGACGATGACGGGGCTGAATGGCTTCTTTGACACGACGGTGGCGTTCTGTGTCGCGATGGATGCGCTGTTGCTGTATTATCTGCACACGCGACGCCTACTCGTGCAGCTGCACCGCCTGCGCGGCGTCGGCGACGAGGACGACGGTGGTGGAGACGACAACACAGCAGGCAACAACAACAACAACAACAACAACACGGGCAATGACGACACGCGCGGTGCTGCTGCTACGCCCTCACGCGCCATGTACACAACGATTGCGCAAGGCGACGTGAGTCTGCTCGACCTGGTGTACAGCGCATCGGCGCGGTATGCTGCGCGGCCGACGATGCGCGGTCACGTGCACCTCTACGCACTGCACGATGCGAATGAGCACGTCGCCTCGCTCGAGTTTACCGTGACGGCACGTCTGCCCTTTACGCCTGCCTTTCGCACCCTCATCGAGCAGTCACTGCAACAACAGCAACAGCAGCAACAGCAACAGCAGCAACAGCCGCCGCCACAACAACAACAACAGGTACAGACGCAGCAACGCGAGCACACACCAACGCCTGCAACGGCCCGCGGCGTCGCGACGACGGCGCCCGCACGCGCGAGCAGAGCGGCAACGCCAACAGCGATGCCCGACGACGTGGTGAGCAGTCCTCGCGATGACAAGAGCAGCAGCGATGACGACGATGATGACGCGCGTCAGCGTGCGTCGCTGCCTACGACGCTGCGCGAGTGGCTGACGCAGTTGCCAATGGATGCTCACGACACGAGCATCGAGCAGCAGCAGAAACAACAGCAGCGTCTGTCATCGGGCAGCAGTGCGCATGCACATGCGCTCGCGACGCGTGACAATGGCAGCAGCCGTAGTAGCAGCAGCAAGAGCAGCGCCAGCAACAGCAACAGCACACGACGACACCGACGTGCGCAGCGCCTGCGTGCAGGTGTGCGTCGTGCATCGCCGTCGTCGCCCTCACCACCACCACCACCGCGGCAGCAGCAGCAACAGCAGCAACACATACTGGCAGGAACAGCGACAGCAGTAACGCGCAATGCGAATGCACACAGCCTCGCACAGCGTCCGTCTGCGCACCCGTCATCACAGCCGCACGCACACACACACAATGCTACTGCTACTGCTGCTGCTGTGCCGTCGTCGTCGTTGCGGACGACAACGACAGCAACAACAACATCGCCGTCGACATCGTTGTCGTCTTCCGCAGCAGCTGCAGCGACGTCGTCGTCGTCGTCGTTGTGGCGCAGTCACGATGTTGTGCTGCTGCGTGACGTGTGCGCGTTGCGTGTGGAGGTGCAGTGCGTTGAGCTGCCACAACACACGCCTCGTCATCGCCTGCCGCGTCTGTCGTGTTACTTCACCCTTGCGGGATTGCACAGCAATGTGCACCTGCGCGCGCCCGCACTGGCCTCGCACGTTGTGCGGTACAACAACAACAACGACGACGATGATGTTGATGTTGTTGTCGATGATGTTGACGCACACGCGCAGTGCAATGGGACGCTGCTGCATCTGCGTTCGCGAGCCCTGCGTGCGACGGCGGCGCGTGCCCCGCTCACATTCTTCTTTGTCAACGATGATGACAACGACAGCAGCAACAACGATGACGACGATGGTGGCGTCGATGTGCACGCGCAGACGACGGCGCGTGTGCATGACACGCCGAATGTGTGGGCCGTGGCGGTGTGCGAGTGGACTGCGGCGACGCTGCCGCACCTGAACGTCGCGCGTGTGTGTGTGCTGCCGCTGCTCCGTCGCGGCCGCGTGCTGCGCGGGGCGTGTGTGCGCGTGCGCCTCGCCGCGCTCACTTCGCTGTCACCACCGTCTGCAACGAGGTCGACAACAACAATAACGGCTGCTGCTGCTGTTGCGGATGCTGCTCCTACTACATTACGTACAACAGCATCGATGGATGAGGAACTGCTGCGACTCGAGTATGAGCGTGCAACGCACAACACGCTGTCATGACGTCGAGGCATATGCAACAACACACACACACATACGATATGTGTGTGTGTGTTGCGGCAATGGTAGAGTGCAGTGAGGTGACTACACGTGCGTACGTTTATACACAAGAAGCAAGACTGAGGACGAGCAACAGATTGTGCTTGTGTATACAGATATGTTTGTGTGTATGTATATGATTGTGTGTGTGCAATGTTTGTTTCTGCTCTGCTCGACGGCTACACAGGTGCACACGTGTAGGCGCCACAACAACAACACACACACACACACACACACACACACACACACACACACACACACACACACAAACACAAACACAAACACGCATGTCGACAACGTCGCCGCTGCACAACGACACTGAGTATGACGATGACAACAACGACAAGGACTGTAGCGACGATGGCAGCATCGACGAGGACGACAACAACAAGAGCAGCAGCAGCAGCAACACGGAGAACAAGGCGAGTGCAGCGGTGCCGTCGCCGTGCAACACGAAACAAGCAGCCACATCGGCTACAGACAACAACAACAACAACACAGACGACAACAACAACAACAACAACAACAACACATACGACAACGAGGACGATGATGCGTCGCTGCCAGACGACTGCGCCGTCGAGGCCTATCTCGAGTATCTGACACGACCGCACGTCTCGTGGGCAAGCGTGACGCGTGCACGTGAGCGCGCACACGCGCGCGTCGAGGAGCAGCACGTCTCGCTGCTCGCGCGCTCACTGGCGGCGTCGCGGCGCGCGTCGTTTCTCTCGACGAGCGCCGCCTCGCTGACCACATGCGCGTCACTGTCGTCAACGATATCGTCGTCGTCGTCGGCGTCGGCGTTGCTCGCGCAGTCGGTGTGCTCCGCACCGGCGGGTTACCCGTTGACCGCGTACAATGCCAGTCGTTCGCGCAAGGGTACACTACGTCGTGGCCGATTGGCACCGCCGGGTGAGCAACTGCAGCTGCACAGCAGCAGCAGCAGCAACAGCATGATGGGTAGCAGTCGTATGGCGAGTACGATGCGATGTGGTGTGCGTACATCATCGCCGTCGCTGTGCGTGCAGTCGCAGCGTCTGGCGACGACGACGACGGCGGCAGGAGTGGCAGCGGCAGCAACGGATGTTGTCAACACAGGCAATCAACACAGCATCGACGACGGCAGTGACAGGAACAGGAACAGCATAGCAACAGCGCCGCCCCAACACACATCGCCGCTGCCGCCATCGTCGTCCTCGTCATCGTCGCATGTCACGGCATCACGTGCAGGCAGTCGCCTCGTTGGCAACAGCAACAACAACAACAACAGCAGCAGCAGCAGCAGTCGTCGTCTTGTCGTGTCGTCATCGTCATCGTCGTCGTCGCACACGACAGCACACGGTGTGTTGTTGCGGCGTACTGCGCAAAAGCGTGCACCACTGCAGCCGGTGCGTCCTCCCTTGCCTGTCGCTGTCGCAGCACAGCAACCACAGCAACAACAACAGCAGCAGCAACAGCAGTCGACTGTACTGCGAGGACGTGTGCAGTGCAGCAAGCCGAGCAAAGGCGGTGGCAACGGCAGCGTCGATACACTGCAGCTCGCCGCAGTGGGCGTGACGACGCGGTTGCTACAACAACAACAGCAGCAGCAGCAGCAGCCTGCGCGATCATAGTGACAGCAGCAGCGACGACGACAATGTGCCGCGTCCGCGCATGTACAGTAGTCTCACACACACACACACACACACACACACACACACGATGACGGTATACATACATTGTCAGCATACGTGCAGCTTGTGCATACACATACGCACGCATACATATACACGCATGTCGTTGTGTATATGCTTGTATGTATGTAATGTTTGTGCTTGTCGCTTGTCTGTACAGTAGCGTAGCGTTTGACTTACTGCAGTGTGTGTGTGTGTGTTGTGTGTTGTGTGTGTGTTGTCTGTTCGCCTCTGTAGCAGACGACGAGGAACGAGGTGAGCAGATTGCGCGATGGCCGTCACGGCAGCCATGGCAGCCAATGCGTTGCAGGTGCTGCAGTGCTATGCGATTGACACGAAGGACTACAACAAGGCGTACGCGCGCTATACAGCAACGTGCGCGCAGCTGCGTCGTGCGTGTGATGGGGCAACGAGCAACTATAACAACAACAGCAGCAGCAACAGCAGCAGCATTGGCTGTGGCGGTGCGATGGCGGCGCCGTTGTCATCGTCGCAGTTTGTCGCAACAACGACGCAGACGAGGGCGGCTGCGGCTGCGATTGCGCCACCGTGCAGTGCACACGAGCTGCTGACGCAGCTGCAGTGGGCATGGCGTGAGTATGTTGCATCGGTGCAGCAGCACCTGACGCGCACCATACGCGCCGCGCTCGTAGACCTGCTGCCTGACGCCCTCGACGACAACGACAACAACGAGGCTGCAACAGAGGCGCGCGACGAGCTAGTGACGAGTGCAACACATCGCACCGCCTCACTGCCAAACATGGCAACAAGGATGACAACAGCAGCGACTGCGGCAGAGCAGTCGGTGTCGTTGTCGTCGGCTGCTGCGGCAGCGGCGGGTGGCGCAGCTGCGCCGTCTTCTTCTTCCGCTGCTGCTGCTGCTGCACGCACACTGCCTGTCGACGCCGCTGCACCACGTGCGCTCACGCCGCTCGCACGCGCCGAGCGCATGAACGACCTGTGCGTGCTGTGTGATCGCTGGTATGCGCGACACGAGGATGTGTTTGTGCTGCCGTACGCCTCGCCGCTCGCGCAGCTCGTCGCCGAGGCGGTGACGTCGCTGAGTGTGCTCATGCGGCTGCTCGCGCTGCGACTGGCGTGCGCGTGTGCCGGCAGTGTAACGTTTATGCGCACACTGCTGCAGCAGCACGACGTCGCCACGGTGCGATGGCTGGGCCTATGTGCCGATCGCGACGTTGGCGCCGAGGTGGATGGTCTGCTGCAGCTGATGTCACGCATGCTCGATGTGCAGGAACAGCAACACGAACGACTGCAGCTGCGACGACGACAACGACAAGAGCAGCAGCAGCAGACGAAGGAGAAGGAGAAGAGGACAGATGACGAGGAGAAGGATGAGGACGAGGACGAGGTGGCAGACGCGGCAGTCACTCGCGACGGCAGCGGCAGCAGCAGCACACGTCGCAACAAGCGCAGCTCGGTGACCATTGTCGCCCCGTGCGACACGGACAACAACAACAACAGCAGCAGCAATAGTAGTAGTAGTGCAGGTGACGAGGACGAGGACGCAGCGGCGGCGTACCCCGCTGTGCCCTTTGGCTGGCTCTACCGCCTCGTCTCGCTGCTCCTGCCGCGCGAGCAGCTGCTGCAAACATTGCCAGCCCAACGTCGCAGCGCGGCCGTGACAGTGGCGCTGCGACTGCTGCGTGTGGCGCCCGAGCGCGCCACCGCCGTGTCGCTGCAGACGGTGCTGCTGCACAGCTGCTTGGCGACCGACGGCGGCGTTGTCGCGAGTGATGCGCAGTGCATTGTGCACACGTTGTCTGCGCTCTACGACGCCCCCGCGACGGCGCGCTACCTCGCCGTGCACGACATCAGCGTCCTGTTCACCCCCTTTGTCGAGCTGCGCGCGGCGACGACGACGACGACGGCGTACGTCGCGCAGCTCAACCGCGCGAAGGATCTCATTGTCGCCTTCTTCTGCTCCTGGTGTGGCAATCAGTGGCTGCGCAGCGACACGCTCTGCCTGCGCACACTGACGAATGTGCTGCATCTGCCCGGCGACGTCGATCGCCGGGTCGTTATCGTGACGTTGTACAATGCGCTGCTCGTCCGCCTGGCGCCGCATCGCGGCGTGGTGCTGATGGACACGTGGCACGGCATCGACGAGGACCGTCGACTGCGTGCCGCGGCAGCCGCAGCAGCAGCAGCAGCAACAGCAACGACGACGGTGTCGAGCATGAACGCGGACAGCATGCGTGACGGCAGTGATGTATACAAGGCGGCGGCGGCGTCGTCGCTGTCGTCGCCCATGCAGCACGACGACAACGACACGGAAGCTGCGTACACGGCGACGCACGACGTGAGCGTCGATTACAGCAGCGCAAGCCTCAGCGACGAGGACGAGGACGAGGACGATGACGACAATGACGATGAGGACGACGATGACGACGACATGTTCAGTGACGACGACGACGATGACCGTGTTGGCGGTGGTGCTGCCGCTGTTGGCAAGAGCGCGAGCCTGCGCGCCTCGCCGTCGACTCGTGTGACGCAAGCAGCAGACGCAGTCGTCAACAACAACAACAACAACAACAACAACGATGCTGATGATCGCGAGGATGTGTTGCTCACGAAGGACGCCATTGACTACCACGTCCTCGACCCACTGCTCGGTGAGGTGCTGCTCACACTGCAGCACGTCGGCCTGCCACTGGCGCTGCTGCGTGTGCTGCAAAGTTCACAGCGAGCGCGGCGACTGCGCGAGCTGGCGCTGACGCTGCTGCAGGATGTGCTGGTGCTGATGGACACGCTGCTGCCCCGCGCGACAGTCGCCGATCTGCACGAGAAGCTCAACCGCGTCGTGGGTAAGCTGGCCGATGAGGGCGACTTATTTGTCGGTGGGCAGCTGTCACAGCGGCGCAAACAGCAGCAACAGCAGCGCCGTCGCGAGCAGCAGCAGCAGCAGCAGCAGCAGTTGTTGTTGCAGCAGCAACAGCAACAGCAGCAGCAGCAGCACGCGTACCTGGCGCGACGACAACATGGCCAGGGTGGCGACAAGGACAACGACGAGGACAGTCGTCGCAGTCAGTCGCATCATCATGATCGCCATCGCTGTCATCGTCGTCACCGTCACCATCACGGGCAGGCCTCGCCGCGGCGTGCGAGTTATGCGACGGCGATGACGGTCGTGAGCGCAAACACGCTGCCGCACGGCAGCAACAGCAGCAACAACAGCAGCCCTACGCTGCCGCTGTACACGAATGCAACGGCGTCGGTGTGCAGCAACCGCGCAACAGCCACTGCTGCTGGCAGCCATGCCGCGCTGCTCACGTCGTCGCTGCATAGCTTCGATGACACGCTCGACGTGGACGACGTCACGTTTGCTCGCATGCTCGCCGAGACGCGCGTGATGACGCCGACGCGTGCAGCAGCAGCAGCAGCAGCAGCATCATCGTTGTCGTCACCGAAGACAGCAACAAACAACAACAGCAGCAGCAGCAGCGGTGGTGGTGTGCTGAACTGGAACTATAGCCAGGTGCTGCTGCTCGTGCAGGGCCCGCTGCGACACGCGCACCGCCTACGCGCCAGCATCGACGTGCTGCGCCTCCTCGTCGCCTTCTACACCCCGCGAGACGGCAGGACGCTCTTCTTTCTGCGGCCCTTCTCGACACTGCGCGCGCGCGAGGCGACGCCGGCGATGTGTCGTGCCGGGGTGGCGCTGTTGTGTGTGCTGCTCACCTCCCACGACGGCGTAGCGCTGTTGCGCAGCGCCGACTATGGCGCCGCGGTGGCGGCCATGCTGCGCGATGTCGCCACGCGCAGGACGAGCAACGTGTCGGCGGTGCTGTCACCGGCACGCGCCTACACACAAGTCGCACACACACTGCTGCGCATGGTTGGCCGGCTGACGTGCTACGCGAACGGGCTGCTGTTGCTGCGTGACGCCGGCGTGTTTGCCGTCCTCGACAGCCTCTTTGCGGCGCTCGCGTCGTCGCCCACCACAACGAGGACGACAACGGCGCGCGAGGAGGCGGCGCAGGCGGCGACGCGGCGTGAGGTGTGTTGTGTGCTGCTGCGTCACATGCACGTCGGCTCCGTGGCGAACTACGGCGTCTGTGAGGCGCTGCGGCGGCTTGTGCGTGACGTGGCCGTGTCGCGCGCGACACCGCTGCGCGTGCGCGTGTGCGCGTTACGCGTCGTGCAGCGTACGCTGCGCAGTGACCTCTTCACCGCACTGCAGTGGGGCGTCGAGACGCTGCTTGAGGTGTTGCGTGGTGCGTGCAGCAACAACAACAACAACAACAACAACAACAACAACAACAGTGGTGGTACGACTGGCTATGTGGCGAGTGAGCGCGAGCGTGCGGTGCTCGTGCCACGCACCTTTCATCTGTTGCTGACGGTGTGTGTTGGGTCAAACGATGCGGTGGATCATCTCATCTCGTGTGCGCCAACGGTGCTCATGGAGGAGTACAACAACAACAACAACAACAACAACAACAACAACAGCAGCAGCAGCAGCAGTCGTCGTGTGCTCGTGCGCTACGTCGGCGAGCCACGCTGGCGTGCGCTGCTCTACCGCATCGTCAGTCGCCCCGGTGGGCTACGCTTTGTACAGACAACACACTGGGCCGACGAGGAGCTAACACGCTGGGATGGCTGCGCATCGGCGCGGTTTGTGCGTCAGCTGCGTGACAGCTACGCGGCCATTGCTGCGACATGCACAACATCCGCAACGACAACGACAACGACGTCGTCGTCCTCGTCGTCCTCGTCGTTGGCCAACGTGACAGCAGCCGTTGCGTCATCAGGTGTGGGGGCGACAGCGACGACAATGACAGCAGCTGCACAGCAGCAACAGCAGCAGTCATCATCGTCGTCAACAGCACAGCGCGGCGTGCCGGCGTTCTTTCCCGCCCATCTGGCGTCTGTGCTGTGCCGCACCAATGAGGGCTGCGCGCTGCTGCGGAAGAGTGCGTGGTGGACGCGTTGCGTACGCTGCCTGCTCGAGCAGCCGCTCGTCCCCGACAACGCCGATGACCGCAGCGACGCCTCGACGAGCACGTCGGCGAGCGACAGCGACGGCGAGGCGGATCGCATGGCGGTGGTCGTTGGCCGTGGCGGTGGCGGCATTGGTGGCGGTGGCGGCGGTGAGCTGTTCTATGCGCCGCTGGCGACTGGCACACATGCGGCTGCCGGTGGCGGCGCGGCGGCGTCGTCGTCGCTGTGGTCGCCGTCACAACGCGCCGTTGCGCACTACCTCGGCAGCAACACGGCCTACTCGATGATGGCGGCGGCGGCGGCGGCAGCGGCGGCTGCGGCAGGCGGAGGCAACAACAGCGTGAGCGGTGGTGGAGGACACAGCATGAGTGCCGATGCGGCCGCCGCGGCTGCGGCAGCTGCTGCTGCGGCTGCCGTCGCCTCGGTCACACCGCCCATGCGTAGTGTGCTGTATGCGGACGCGACAACGGCGGCGGCGGCAGCGGCAGCCGCGACGTCGTCAGAGTTCACACCTGCACAACGGGCTGTTGTGGCAGCCCTGCTGCGTACGCGCACGTCAACAGATGCAGGAGCAGGAGCGGCGATGGCGACAACGACACCGGAGGATCGTTCGCTGACGGCGGGCGGCAGTGCTGCCGGCGATGTGGCGTGGCGTCAGCTGTGGCCTGCGAGCGCGGGTGCCATTGCCGGCCCCGCCGGTGCATCGCACGCACGGCAGCGTGTAGATGGCGTGGTGGTGGGCAGCGGCGGCTCTGCTGCTGCTGCTGCTGGTGGCAACAATAACAACAACAGTAGCAGCAATGCGTACAATCTGCTCTCTCTCACCGCCCTTGACGCCACGGCGGCGGCTGCAGCAGCAGCAGCAGCCACTGGTGGTGGTACAGCGCAACGTGGCAGCGTGTACGCACTCGACGTGGTGGGCGACGTGTCGCAGCTGCACGAGGCGCTGCTGTGCATCGCACACGCCGGCTCGAGCGACGTCGGCTACACGCAGCTGCTGCGCAATCAGCCCGCGCTGCTGAAGCACATGCTCGCCCTCGCCCACGCCGCGTCGACGGTGTCGGTGCGTTGTGTGGCGCAGCTGTCACTGTGCGTGCTCGCGCGGGCGCCGGCGGCGGCGGCGGAGCTGCGCACGCGCGGCTACGCCGTCGTCCACAACAGCAGCGCGTACACGAGCGTCGACGGCGTCTTCTACGCCGTCGCAATGGCGCACCCTGCCAAGGTGCACGACAGCATCACACTCGCCCGCACGCGTACGGCGAGCAGCAACGGCAGCACGGCGGCGGCCGCACACTACGCGTACGTTGACTACCCCGTCGCGAGCACCGCTGACGTGCCGCGGCGGCTGTGTGACAGTCTGTACGCGCTGGCCAATCCGGTGCGACGCGAAGGGGCAAAGGCGACGCTGTATAAGATTGTTAAGCGCACCCCGCAGGCGTTCTTGGTGCCGCGGGTGCTGCGTTTGTGCCTGGACTGCGGTTCACTGTACCCTATGCGACATGTAGAGCGCAAGTTTATTGCAGACCTCATCACCACCGCACAGCGCAGCCGCGTGACGACGGCGGCGGCAGCGGCAGCAGCAGCGACAACAGCAGGGGCAACGACGGCCTCGGCGTCCGCGTCGCCGTCGCGATAGCAGCAGACAGCATAGTATGTGTGTGTGTGTAGCGACTGCGTTGCATATGTAACGCCACGACGTGCGCGCTGTGTATGCCTATCGTGTATGCACGCTGCGCATGTTTGTATTGCATTGCTTGATGCGTAGACACACACACACAAACACGTGCACATATACACACGTGCGTGTACATCATGTCCGTCACGCAGGATGACGCCGTGCACCACCACCGCCGCCGTCACGAGCTGTTGCTCGCCGAGACGGAGCAGTTCGTCTTTAACTTTGGCGGCGGTGGCGACAACGACGACGACGAGGACGACAGCAAGGGCGGCTACGCGGAGGGTGTGGTCGTGCGGACAGCAGACACGCACAGCAGCAACAACAGCAACAACGATGACGGCAGCAGCAGCGGCAGAAATCACGTGCAAAGACACGAACACGACGACGGCGACATGCATGATGGTAGCACTGATTCGACGCGACAGCCGCAACAAGAGCAACAGCAACAGCAGCTGCTGCTGCACAGCAGCAGCACATCGACAATGTTCGCAGCGCCCGTGAGGCCGCTGACGGCGGCAGAGGTGTCGCGCTACGCGGCCGTCGCGCGACGACGCGGTGTGCGGTTGCTGCTTAGTCTTGCACGGCCACTGCCTGCATCTGCCGACGAGGACGACAGCGGCAGCGGCAACAACGACAGCAACAATGTCAGCAAGGCGGTAGACACGACACGTGTGCGTGACGTGTCCCTCGAGGACGCGGTGACGCTGTTTCGTCGCGGGCTGCAGCGGTATGAGGAGACGCTGTGGCGTGCACACAAGGCACGCAAAGCAGTGGCAGCGGCGGCAGGAGGAGCAATAGCTGCAAAGAAGACGACAACAACGACAGCAGCAACACGAGGAGGAGGAACGGCGAAGGCAACGACAGCGCGCGGTGGCGGCGGTGGTAAGGTGAAGCGCGCACGACGCAGTTAGTGCTGCTGCTGCACGTGTGTGCGCGTGTGTGTGTGTGTGTGTGTGCAATAACAAACAAGCAACGAGTAACATATAGACACGCTCACATTGTGCGCATTGCGGTCGTTGTGCTTTTGCCGCAGCAGCAGTTGCTTGTTTGTTTGTGTGTTGTAGCCATGCAATTGTGTAACGGTGCAATGACAGCGACGACAGCGACGAGGCGGCGGCGGCCGCAGCGGCAAGGTCCGCTGTTGCGGCGCTGGACGACGATGATGTTGTGTGGCCTGTTGCTCTTTCTGTGCAGCTCCTCCTCATCTCCGTCGTCGTCGTTGCGTGGTGTGCGTGCGTGGAACTCGCGCCTCGACGACGCCACGTATGGCATCTGTGCGTGGCAAAAGTTTGCACCCGACTGCGTCGCCCCTGCCGCCTGCGCCAAGGCAAACGACGAGCAGCAGCAGCAGCAGCAGCAGCAGCAGCAAACAACAGACACGAACAACAAGGCGGTAGCGACGAGGACGACGACAGGCACAGACACAGGCACAGGCAGCCGCAGCAGCAGCACGCAGCCCTCACCTGTCACCTTCACACGTGCCGCCATTGATGCGGCGGTGGTGTTGCCTGAGGTGTGCTTTGCGCGTGCCTCACCGCTCGTGCGCGTCGCGGACAAGGCGACCGGCGAGGCGGTCATGTCCGTCGCGCCGAGTGCGAGGACATCGCAGATGTGGCTGCTGCTCAATGGCGGTGGTGTGTTGTCGACGGTGTGCATGGACTCGGCGCCGCTGTTTGTGCGTGCCATACCGTGCAAAAACGAGGGCAGTGCCGTCGGTGACAACGACGTCGTCGTCGACGACGTCAATGGCAGCACGAAGACGAGCAGCAACAGCAGCAAGGACGCAGCAACAACAACGCAGCAGCAACAACAGCAGCAGGCTGCGAGCAAAGGCGAAGGAGAAGATACACGTCGCCGCGTACATGCCGCGCTACGCACCTTGCTCGGCCAAGACGCCGTAGGCGCGGACGACGCGGACGACGGCCCCATCTGGGAGGTGACACAGATGCTCTTCTACAATGGCCTGATGCACATGTGGCCCGCGGTGAGTGAGATGACCGACACGCGTTCATTGCGTGAGGTGGAGCTGCACCTGCACCGTGCGCAGCGCGCCCCCGCCGCGGCCGACGACGACGCGGCGACGTACCAGTCGCGATGTGTGTCAGTGGCCCGCACCCGCGCCCCACCCGACCTCATCCTCAGCGTCACCCTGCAGTCCACCGCGAGTGCCGTGACGACGCGCGATGTGCTGCTGACAATTGTCAGTCAACTGCAGGCGGCCAGCGGTGCGGTAGGCAAGGGCGATGCGTTCAAGGTAAGCCTGCCACAGCGCATGCCGCTGCTGGTGCGCGGCCGTCGCAAGTATCACTCGTTGTACTACGCATACAATGGCAGCTTGGCGCAGCCACCGTGCAGCGGGGCCGGCAACATTGCACGCATTGTGCTCGTGCAGCCAATCCTGGTGCCGAAGGAGCTGCTCGCAAGCTACGACGCCATCTCGGCAAGCAAAGCAAACAACAATGGCAACACACGCCTCGCTCTGCTGCCGACCACGCAGCTGCACACGGGCAACTTCTCCTGTGAAGGCAACAAGGACTATGTCGACGAGAAGGCCAACGACGGCGGCAGCACCGTGACAGCAGCAACATCGACGTCATCGACGGCAACGAGTACGACGGCGCTTGGCAATGCAACACTAGGCGGCGGCACGGGCGGCGCAGCCGCCACGACCGAGCCGTTGGTGACGGCCGCACAGCGTGCCATTGCACTTCTGACCGCCATTAACGTTCTGCTGCTCTTCTACCTCGTGCTGCTCGTGCTGGCGCGCTACGAGTGTGTGTCGCTGCCGACAATGTTCGGTGGACTAAACCACCCTGTGCAGTTCTACACCCGCGCGTACGAGGAGTTGCCCGCGTTGCACAACGCCGGTCTGCGCACGGCCATCTCACCTGACACGAGCAGCACGTCGCACCCACAGACAACCTCGGCGTCGACCTTGTCACCGGCGACGGTGATGCAGCAGCAGCAACAGCCACCCTCGACGCTGCTGTCGCGAGCAGCATACTGAGCACACAGGCCAGGAGCACGAAGAGAGATGTGTGCACAGGCGCACATACGCAGACGTATGTACATAGCCACCAATCGAGTGCACGCAAACGCACACAATTTGTGTATGCAAGCAAGATGTGTGTGTGTGTGTGTGTGTATGTGTGTGTGTGCTTGTGTATGTTTGTTTGTTTGCGTGTCACGGCTTGCCTGTGTGCGTGCATGCCTTGCAGTTGTCATTGCTGTTTTGTACAGACACAAACAAATAAACAAACAGTAACAGACATATACATACATTAATAACATATACATACTTTCCTACTTTCGTAACCATGTGCAGGAAGCTGCTCTTCTTGTCAACCAAGTTGCCCTTCCTGGGCGTGTATTATATGCTCGAGTTATTGGTGTGTGGCATGATTGCCATTGGGTGTGCGCTGCTCATCGCGTATGAGCCGACGATGCGCACGCCGTCATGTTGTGTGGTGGCGGCCATTGCCGTGTACCTCCTCCGACTGTGGCGCTGGCTGCCGTCGGAGCGTATATACGTCAGAACGCGCGTGCGTCGCGAAGCGGGTGTGGCGATTGCATCCGTGCGCCGCGCTGCCGCGATGCAAGTACAACGAATGCTGCTACAGCAACGTCAGTTCGTGGAGCAGCAGGCCTTTTTCGACCGCCGCACCACCTCGCTCGCGATGCAGGCTGCGGCGGCGCAACACTGTCAGCTGCTCGAGCAGCAGCAGCAGCTGCTCATGCNGCCGCCGCCGCCATACGCTGCTGCTGCTGCTGTTGCTGCAGCGGCAGTGATGGCAGCATGAGCAGCTGCTGCTGCTGCTCGAGCAGCTGACAGTGTTGCGCCGCCGCAGCCTGCATCGCGAGCGAGGTGGTGCGGCGGTCGAAAAAGGCCTGCTGTTCCAGGAACTGACGTTGCTGCAGCTGCATTCGTCGTATTTGCATCGCGGCAGCGCGGCGCACGGACGCAATCGCCACACCCGCCTCGCGACGCACGCGCGTTCTGACGTATGCACGCTCCGACGGCAGCCAGCGCCACAGTCGCAGCAGGTACACGGCAATGAGCGCCACCGCACAAAACGACGGCGTGCGCATCGTCGGCTCATACATGATGAGCAGTGCACACCCGATGACAATCACGCCGCACACGAGTAGCTCGAGCATTTGACTAATACCCAGGAAGGGCAACTTGGTTGACAAAAACAGCAGCTTTCTGCACATGTTGAAGAAAGTAGAAGAGTATGTATATATTTTTAATGTATGTACGTGTCTGTTACTGCTTGTTTGCTCGTGTGTGTGTGTGTGTGTGTGTGTGTGTGTGTGTGTGTGTGTGTGTGTGTGTGTTTTGTTTTTTGATCCATTCGCTGTATGCATATGCTTTGCAAAGATAACGTGTACAGGCACACACACTTGTGCTTTTTGACATGTGTATATGTATGCATTGGTATGTGTATGTATGTGTGTATGTAAACATATGTGGGCAGGACTGTCATACGACCTCGACTATATGTTGCACATATGCAAAGCGCACTGCGTTGCAGTATGTCACACGCAATGTTGCCCTCACACACATGTGCGCACCACTTGTCTGTGCTCCTTGTGTGCATATGTACGTTGCACACGTGTGTGTATGCCTGCTTACTTGCGACTGTGTGTGTGTGTGTGTGCAGGCGTACCGTCACGTAGCGTCTTTTTGTAGGCTGCAGCGTTGTACGATTGTGTTGCACACGCACACACGCACACGCAGACAGAGAGAGGGAGAAACACGTTGTACACGCGTCTGCGTGCATGTGTGGGTGTTGCCATCGCTGCTGTTGCTGCTGTTGTCATGGGCATCAAGGGTTTGTGGAAGGCACTCAAGCCGTATGTGCACGATGGTCACCTCAGTCAGTTTCGTGGCCAGCGCGTCGCCATTGACATGTACGTGTGGCTGCATCAGAGTCTGCCCGGGTGTGTGACGATTGACGACGTGGCCTTGGCTCGCTACTTGTCTGCGAAGCAAGTATACGACGAGGCCATTGCACACAAGAACAACAGCAGCAGCAACGTCGTCGAAGACGCGGCTGCTATGGCAGGCGCTGCAGCCGCAGCAGTCTCGAGCCCACCGAGCATTGTTCTCGAGGAGCTGGCGCAGGTGCGTGCGGAGTTCATTGACGCCGTCGTCAGCAAGGTCGAAGCATTGCAGCGCTTTGGTGTGGTGCCCGTCTGCGTGTTTGACGGTGCCGCGATGCCGATGAAACGTGCCACCGACGCGGAGCGGCAGCAGCGGCGCCGTGAACATTTTCGCAGTGCACTGCATCTGCTCGAGGCGCTCTACACGCGTGGCTATCACGATGAGCGCACCGGTGGCGTCAGCACACGCGCCCGCGCGTATGGCGAGGCCGTGCAGCTGCTCGAGAAGGCGGTGGATGTGACGACGGAGCTGGCGCATGCCGTGTTGCAGGTGCTGCGCGAAGAGCGTCACGTCGAGTGCCTTGTTGCGCCGTATGAGGCAGACGCACAGTTGTCGTACTTGTGTCGCGAGGGCTACGTGTACGCGGTGATCAGCGAGGACTCGGACCTCATCGCGTACTACTGCCCCCGCATCCTCGCCAAGCTAGACGCGTACTCGGGCCGTTGCGAGGTGCTGCTGCCGGCGGAGTGTGCGCCACGCTTCTTTGCGAGCATGGCCAGCACCATCACACGCAAACGCACACAAAAGGACAGCAACGGCAACGGCAAGATGGCGGCAGCAGCGGCGGCGACCACAACAAGTTGTGCTGCACCACCACAGCCAGCGACGGCAACAGTGTCATCGAGTGATGGCAGCACGACGACGACGGCGGCGGCAGCAGTTGTAGTACAGCCCTTCACGTACGAGTCGTTTCTGCTTGCGTGCATCATGAGTGGCTGTGACTATGTGCCGAATCTGCGTTCTATTGGCGTCATGACAGCCTTCAAGCTCGTCGCACAGGCGCACTCGCTGCCGCACCTGCTGCACATGGTCGAGCAGCGCTACGGCTTCCCTGCGGAGGAGATGCAGCGCTACCGTCGTCAGCTGCTCGCGGCCTTCTACTGCTTTGCACACCACCTCGTCTACTGCCCGATACGCAAGCACATGTGCTACTACCATCCGCTGCCGCACGCAGCAACAACAACAATGTCGTCATCGTCAGGCACACCACACGCCGTGCCGGCGCGCAGCGAGCTCGTCGGCGAGCGATGGAGCGATGAGGTGGCGCGGCGGGTGTGTGCCGAATGTGTGCTCGATCCAGCGACGCACATGCTGTACACGGGGCAGCATCAGCCTTGTCTGCAGGCCTACTTGCACAAGACACGCAAAGGACAGTCGTCGCTGACGTCCTTCGCCGGCTTCGAGAAGGTCACAGTCGCCAAGGTGGTGATGCGCATGGGTGACGCCGTCGATCGCGCCTTTGGCTCGCCTATTCGCAAACTGCGAGAGGGCTGCGGCTTCATCGGTGA
>JAKVQF020000778.1:0-29352 GCA_023091115.2 Trypanosomatidae sp. Fi-14 | reverse complement strand
GTTGGCACAGCCATGGCTACCTTCTTGTGTATGTATGTATGTGTGCGTATGTGCAAAACGTACAAACGCGCTATGCAGTGTGCAGACAAGCGCAGTCGAGCATACATGTCACATGTCAACGACAGCAGCAATGCACACACATGTATGGGAGTGTGTGTGAGTGCATGCACAACATACATGACAACAACAGCAGTTGTGGCAACACACAGAGAGAGAGAGAACGACATATGCACGCGGATGTACTCACACACACACACACACACGCACACGCACACACACACACACACGCACATATAACATATATAGTGCTGTATTGTACTGCTACTCGTCTGCGTCCTCGTCGTCGTCGGACAACTGCAGCGACAGCGCGCCCTTCATGTGCAAGTCAGCTGCCGTGTCTACATCATAGTCGCCATTGTCGTGCAGCACGCCAAGATAGCCGAAGCCATAGCCGCAGTGCGGCTCGTGTGCGCGCCACCAGCCCACATTGCACGCAAGCGTCGCCGTCGTCGCTGTCATTGTCGAGGCAATGGCCGACGCGGTGCACTTGCCCTGCACTGTTGTCGCAGCAGCAGCAGCAGCAGCAACGCTTGCGCCGTGTTCGTCCTGCGCCTTGTAGTCGTCAGCAGCGTCGTCGCTGACGTACACGAAACGACCGAGCATGGCGTCGTCGTACAGCGACACGTCCGATGCACACACACCTGCGGCATTGTACGCACGCTGCAGCTGACGCGCATTTGCGCGCAGCAGCCGCAGACGACGTCGCGCACGGCAGCGACGCACACGCGCCACCGACGCCGCGACCGTGTTGCGTGCCCTACTCGCCGTCATGTTTGTGTTGTTGTTACCGTCACGACCGTGTGACGAGGCAGTACGTCGCAGCGCGGCAACGGCGATCGTCGAGGCTGCCCCGGCTGCTGCCACCGCGCGCGCGCGACGCCGCGCCACGGCGGCGGCGGTGCGCGCCTTCTTGTTGCTCTCCTCGTCTGCAGTCGCCTGCACCTTGCCATTCGCCAACGCGCTGGCGCTCCTTTGCTGCCGCGTTGCGCTCTTGTCGTGCGTCGCCCGCGCTCGTGTTGCCTTGCTCGACGGCGACGACGACGACGCCGCACTCGACGATGCACGTGCGACGCGTACGGCAGCGGCCCACGCACACACGGCGTCATCGCAAACGTCGTTGCTGCACACCGCGTCACTCGTCGCTGTGGCCGCGGCGGTGTCGCCGCGCGTGCTGCACACGTCCATGGCACGCAAGCGCGCTGCTGTGGCCGCATACGATGACGACTGCGGTCGCGGTTGCGTCGACGGTGGCTGCGGTGGCGTCGTCGCTGTCGCTAACGCCGCATAGTCGACGAAGCGCACGTACGCGCATGCGCTGTGCCGCTCATTGTTATTGCACGATGACTGTGACAATGGCACAGAACGCTGTTGCTGCTGCTGCGGCGGCTGAGCAGCAAGAGGTTGCAGGCGGGCAGGTGGTGCGAGCATGCGCGGAGTCGACGAGGGCGGTTGTAGCTGTTGTTGCGTCAACGAGGACGTCGTTAGCGACGGCAGTGACGACGTTGACGACGACGAGGCCGTTGTGCGCGCACTCGCCTGCTGTGACAGCTGCGTACGCTGTGACGCCATCAGTGGCGAGGCCGTGTGCGGTACGTGCTGCTGCTGCTGCTGCTGCTGTTGCTGTCGCGGTGGTGGGCGTGGTGACGACGTCGTCGCGCATGTCGTCACCGCGCCGCTGGCGTCATCGTGATGCAGCGCGTGTGTCTCCTTTGCTGTGCTGCTCGCGGACGACTGTGTGCTGCCTGCTGCTGCGGTGGCTGTGCGCCAGATGGGTGGCGTGTACGCGGGCACCGCGAACAAGACGAGTGTTGGCGGTGTTGCGTCGATGCATGCCTGCTCGTCATTGCTCGCCATGACGCGGCCAACGCGCGCGGTGCCGGCGAGGGCGACGACGTCGATGCTGCGTAGTGGTGGCTGACGGAAGATGTGCTGCATGATGCCGTCGACATGTACAATGACCTGCACCCAGCGACCACGCGGCACGATGAGCGGCAGGCGCGCCTCGATGCACGGCGACAGCGTCGACGAGGCCATCATTGTTGCCGCATCACTACTAGCGCCGCCGCGTGCGTCATAGCTGGCCGTCTTGACGTGCGTCGCGATGCACAGCCGGCACGCAGCGTGGCCGTCAAGGCGCAGCGTCAGCTCGAGCGCAAAGTGCTCCACCGCAGCGAGGCGCAGCTGCAACGTGAGCAGTGCACAGCGCAAGGACAGCAAGCTGCACGGCCTGCACTCACGCGGCACCTGCACCCGTGCGTGCGTCGTGTCGCCACGCAGCACCAGCACGTGCTCGCCACCGCGCTGCGCGTCGCGCTCGATGGCGCACTGCGACACGCCAGTCACACGCACCTTGCTCAGCACATCGGGCAGCGGCACGAGCACGGGCACAAGTTGCGCACTGCTACCACCACTGTTGCTGCTGTTGCTCATCACCTACACCTACACCTACACACACATCCGCACAGACACTAAGTGAGCAATGCGCATGCACAGGCAAACGTACACACACACAAACACACACACACATGCATGCGCGTCTTGTGCAGTCTACGCCGTCGTCGTCACCGTGACGGTGCTGTCGCGCAAGCGCGCAATGTCGCGCTGCTGTGCGAAGCTCGGCGGGTCGAGCGTCAAAATGCTGCACACACCGTCGGCGTCGACGCAGAGCACGCCGCCGTGGTTGCCAAACTCGCTGCAGTAGTTGGTCGCAGAGAAGATGGTCAGCAGCAGACGCTCCGTGTTGCTCGGAAAGAAGCTGAAGCCCTCCTCGACGACCTGGTGCGCACGGACGACGAGGTCGAGGTCATTGTCGCGCAGAAAGCGGGCCAGCGCATCGCGCGAGAAGACCGAGGAGATGCGGCGCGAGCTGGGCGCCCAGTCGACGCCAGGCGGCATGTCCAGCTCCGGGTCAGCCCAGAGCAAGTCACACAGCACGCCCGAGTGCGGCACGACGCACGGCCGCGCGTCCGGCACGTCGTCGACGCAATGCAGCTCACACGACAGGCCGCCGTGCATGCAAAAGATGCTGCGGTTGACGAGCGCGGCAAAGGGCAGGACGTGGAAGAGGTCGGCGAAGAGCTTGAACAGGCGCACGCTGTAGCGCCGCTTGCACTCGTCAAAGAAGCCGTAGACGAACATGATCTGCTCGTCCTCGTGGTTGCCGCGCAGCAGCGTCACGCGCGACGGCGCGACAATCTTCAGCGCGAGCAGCGTCACCATGACCTCGATCGAGCGCGCGCCACGGTCTACATAGTCGCCAAGGAAGAGGAAGCTGTACGCGGAGGCGTCCTCTTCGTTGTTGTTGCCGCTGCCAGCTGCCGCCGCGTCGTGGCCGACGCGCACCGGCGGTGGGCAGCGGTGGAAGATGTTGATGAGGTCATAGTACTGCCCATGCAGGTCGCCGCAGACGTACACGGGCGACGACACGTTGACGACGACCGGGTCGGCCGCGATGCGGCTGCGCGCCTCGGCGATGATGCGCACGATGAGCGCCTCGCTCATGCGCTGCTCCGCGGGCAGCTTGCTCGTGTAGTACAGCGGCAGCAGCTCGAGCAGGCGGTAGAGCACGTCGTAGTTGCGCTGCACGCTCAGCGTGTCGCTCGGCAAGGTGCTCAGCGTACACGTGGCCAAGTCGACGCCGCCATCGCCTCGCCCTCGCTTCGCACCCAGCATGCTGCAACTTGGTGTGCGTGTGTGTGTGTGCAGGGGTCAAGACGTACAGCATGCATGCATAGCAGAACACAACATCACAGCGACGAGGCAGTGACGTCCATGTTAGCAACACACACAAATACGTAACACGTGCGCGCGCATTAGCTCTCGTCGTCGCCGCCGGCGACGTTGGCGTAGAGCAGTTGTGGTGGCTCGTCGTCGACCTCGTGCTGCGTCGCACCTGCGCGACTTCGTGCGTCGCTGTCACTCGCATGCTTGCCATCGCAGGCAACGAGGTGACGCGGCGTGTCGCGCCAGCGCTGCAGTCGCGCTGCCGTCGTCGAGTGCGCGTCGAGGGCGCCGCCGCTCGCGAGCATGACGGCGCAGCCAACGCGCACGCCCGTCAGCGCCACCTGACCACCGCCATGCAGCGCAACAACGAGAATGCGCACACGCGCGGCGGCGTGCAGTGGCACGCACACGCGCGCAGGGCAGCGGGCACACAGCAGCAGCGGTGCCCCGCACGTCCGCCCGGCGCCGTCCAGCGGCTGCATGTACACGGCGGTGCTCGCGCCGTCGCCGTCGACGTCGACGTGCGTCAGCGTCAGCGAGGCGAGCGTGCGCAGCGCTGGCACGCGCAGCGGCAGCGCGTACACGTGTGGCGCGCCGTCGTGCTGTGTCGCTGCTGGTGTCGCCGTGCACGCGTACAGCTGCAGCGGCGTCGTCAGCAGCGCGTGACGCGCACGCGTGTGCGCCAGCAGTGTGCGCTTGTACGGCACGCCCTCTGTCAACACCATTGTGTTTATTGTGTGTGTGCAGATGTACTATGTGTGCGTGCTTGCTGTTTGTGTGTGTGTGTGCAGTGTAGGGCAAGAGCAGCAAAGGAGGCATGAGTGCAGCGGCCGTGTATGGTCTCGAGCCGCAAGTGCGGGCGCTGTGCGCGCTGCACGACGGCGAGGACATGCACAGCGTCAGTAGCAGCGGCAACTACAACAGCACAAGCGCGACTGCGGGGCGCACGACGACGCTGCATCGCCTGCTCGTCGCCACTGCACACGCCGCGCGTGGTAGCAAGCTGCACCTGCTCGAGTACGACGACGCACTGCACAGCATCGAGTGCCGCGCCGTGTGGCCGCACGCGGAGCAGCTGCACGGCGTGTGGGCCTCGCCAGCGTGCAGCGGCAGCGACGGCGCGAGCGTGCTGGCGACGGCGACGCGGCACACGCTGCGCGTGCTGCACATTGGCACGCACACCGCAGGCGACGACGATGGCGCCACGCGCCGTGCACCGCGCGAGGTGCTCGCGCTGTCGCGCGACGATGTGTTGCAGGCGCTGTGGGACGTGGACGGCATGCAAAGCCAGCTGCTGCTGTTGCAGCGTGACGCCCTGACACTGCACGCACTCGACACTGACACCCGCGCTGGCGGCGTCGTTGCCACCTACAAGTCAAGCGCCATGCACAACGCCGACAACGACAACGACACCGCCGCGCTGACGTGCGCCGCGCGCGACGCGCACAACGCCTTTGTGTGCTACGTTGGCACCGCGTGCGGCGCGCTGCACTGCGTCGACGTGCGCACGCCCACGCCGCAGCGGCTGACGCGCGACGGCTTGCACGGCTTCGGCGCCGTGCGCTGCCTCGACTGCAGTGCCACGACGCAGCACCGCGTGCTCAGCGGCGGCGACGACGGCGATGTTGTCGTGCACGACGTGCGCAAGACGAGCGCAGCGGCAACGACCGCCAGCACGACGACAACGACGCTGTTGCGCTTTGTGGCGCACGAGCACGCCGTGTGTCATGCGCACTTCAACGCGTTTCATGACGAGCTCGTGCTCAGCGCCGGCGCGGACCATGCGCTGCGGCTGTGGGACGTCGCCCGCGCGCCGCCGGCGTGCCTCGTGCAGCTCGACGACTTTGGCGACAGCGTCGTCGATGCGTGCTGGAGCGCCGCGACGCCGTGGGTGTACGCAGGCATCAGCCACACGGGCAAGCTGCTCCTCGACCACGTCCCTGACGACCGCCGCCTCAGCATCTTGCTCGCCGAGCACTAGCGCACAAATGTACACAAGACGCGACAGTTGCGTGTGCGTCTGCGTACTGATTCAACGTTTTTTACTGCTTGTTGTCGTCACGCTAGCTGCTATACACACACACACACACGACAGCATGTCGGGCGACTCGGTGCGTGCGCAAGTCGATGCGCTCGTCGGGCAAATTGCCGAGGTGAAGCGGCGCGAGGGCACGGCAAGCGCGGCGTACAAGGACCTCGTCGCACGCATGGCCGCGCTGCGCGCGCAGCTGCCGCGCGCTCCGGCAAAGGCAAGCAGCGCCAACACGGCAGCAGCGGCGAAGCCTGCAAGTGACAACAAGGCAGCGGTGACTACGACGCGCGAGCCGAGCTACTATGACGCGCGGCTGGCCATGGTGCAGTCGCTCGGCCTGCTCGGCGCGGCCTACCCGCACAAGTTCGACGTGCAGTACACGCTGCCGCAGCTACGCGCCGCCTTTGCGTCGCGCGTGACGCAGCCGGGCGAGCGCGCCGACGAGTGCGTGCGCATCGCCGGTCGCGTCATGGCGAAGCGCAGCTCTGGCGCCAAGCTGCACTTTCTGACGCTGCAGGGCGACCTCGACACGGTGCAGGTCATCTCGACCGAGGCCGACTACGCCGACGGCGCAGGCGAGTTTGCCGCGACGCACGCGCGCGTCAAGCGCGGCGACATTGTCGGCGTCGTCGGCTACCCGTCGCGGTCGAAGACGGGCGAGTTCTCGGTCAGCGCGACGAGCATCACGCTGCTCGCGACGTGCTTCCACATGCTGCCCGACGGCTACTTTGGCCTCAGCGACCTCGAGCAGCGCTTCCGCCAGCGCTACCTCGACCTCATTGTCAACGCAAACCACACGCGCACCTTCCTGACGCGCGCGCGCATTATTCGCTACATCCGCAACTTCCTCGACGCGCGTGCGTTTGTCGAAGTCGAGACGCCGACGCTGAACCTGCTCGCCGGCGGCGCAGCGGCGCGGCCGTTTGTGACGCACCACAATGACCTCAACCAGCGCATGTACCTCCGCATCTCGCCCGAGCTGTACCTCAAGGAGCTCGTCGTGGGCGGCATGGACCGCGTCTACGAGCTAGGCAAGCAGTTCCGCAACGAAGGCATCGACCTCACGCACAACCCCGAGTTCACGAGCGTCGAGGCGTACTGGGCGTACCACGACTACAATGACTGGATGACCGCCACCGAGGACCTGCTCCACGGCCTCGCCGTCGAGCTGCACGGGTCGCCCATTGTGCCGTACGCGCCACGCGGCGCCGATGGCACGCCGCTGCCGGCCGTGACGTTCAACTTCAGCAAGCCGTTCAAGCGCCTGCGCATTGTGCCCGAGCTCGAGCGCCGCCTCGGCGTGTCGTTTGCCGACGTTGACTTTGACAGCGAGGCGGCGGAGCATTTTTTGCTGTCGTTGTGCGTGCAGCACAAGGTCGAGTGCGTGCCACCGCACACGACGCCGCGCCTGCTCGACGCACTCATCGCCGCCTTCCTCGAGCCCGAGTGCCACGACCCGTGCTTCTTGTGCGACCACCCGCGCGTCATGTCGCCGCTGGCCAAGTGGCACCGCGACGACGTCCGCCTCACCGAACGCTTCGAGCTGTTCGTGAACAAGAAGGAGCTCGTCAACGCGTACACGGAGCTGAACAACCCGATTGTGCAGCGCGAGGAGTTTGTCAAGCAAATGGCGCACCGCGACAAGGGCGACGACGAGTCGATGCCGATTGACGAAGACTTTGTGCGCGCGCTCGAGTATGCGCTGCCGCCGACCTCGGGCTGGGGCCTCGGCATCGATCGCCTCGTCATGTTCATGACAAGCCAGGCGAACATCAAGGAGGTGCTGCTCTTTCCTGCGATGAAGCCCGAGGGCAGGGACGGTGTCGCCGGTGGTGGTGGCATTGTCGGCACCGCGAGTGCACCGCTCAATGGTCAGGGCGTGCCCTTGCTGCAGTAGGCGACGGCAACAACAAGACGGAGCAAACAACAATAACATGCAAGTGTACATGCTAAACAGACACACACATGCGTGTGTGTGTGTAAGCGGCGCAAGAAGTAAACAAGTGTGCTCTTGTGACAAGGACAAGTGCAGGCGAACTAAACGCACTGCAGCGACGGCGACAAGCAATAATGTATAAGAGTGTGCGTGTCGTTGTTGTGCATGTAAGGACAGCTACGCAGCAACACAACACATACGGACATGGACACGTGTGCAGCGCTGCAACGAGAACGTGTGCGTGTGTGCGTGCATCACTACATTGCTTGCCTGATTGCACCTTGGCACAGCAACACACACACACACACACACACACACACACACATACACACACACCACAACAGACAAAGGCACCTCACGTCATGTCGCGCCGTGTACGCGATGGCAGCGTCGACGATGCGCATGACGTCGCCGTTGCGCTCGATGCGATGGACGACAACCTGCGTCGCCTCGGTCTGCCACGCAGCGGCAGCGCGGCGACGACGACGGCGCAGGCGAGTGCGGCGTACCTTGCCAAGCTGCACGCGCGACACGAACGACAGCAAGCGCAGCGACCGCAACTGCGCACACACGGCGTCGTCGCCGCCGCACGTGCGGGTAACATGAGCAGCGGCGACGCCGATGACGAGGACGTGAACGGCGGCAGCTGCGGTGATGGCAGTGCAGCACGTCGGCGCCAGTCGCTGCAGCAACTACTCGACGCCGCGCCACAGCTGCTGCAACGCGAGCACGCCGACGCCGACGCCGCCGCTGCGCGTGGACGTGCACGACGACTGCAGCAGCTGCTGCGTGCACAGCAGCAAGACCAGCCGTACACGCTGACCGCAATGACGCACGAAGGCGACGATGCACGCAGCGGTGCCGTCACACTACCGCTCACCACGACGACAGCGACGGCTGCCGCTGCGACGACGGCGCGACTGTCAGCAACGACACCGCTGGCGATGGTGCTGTTGCCGCCATCGACACTGTCACCGCACACACACGGCGACGCCGCAGCGCAGCCTCGCGCAATGGCGGCAACAACACGTGCAGCCGCGCCACTGTCACTGCATGGCAGCGACACGGTGTACGACTTGTGTCACACGCTCTGCTGCGGTCTCGTTCAGCTCGCTGTGGTCGTCTCGGACAGCCGCTTCCTCAGCGCGACGAACGTGTCGGGGCAGCCCGTGCAGCGTACGGTGTGCAACTTGTCTGTCACGCAGTGGCGCAGCTGGGTCGACGAGTGTGTGTTTGCGCCATCGCGAGCGCAGACACATGCCGCGACGATGGACAACACAGCTGCCGCCGCTGTCGTGACTGCAGCGCACGAGGACAAGGAAGATGGCGGCAGCCTTGTTGCCGTCGATGCCGGCGTCGTGACTGCAGACGACGAGAACGGTGGCAGCACTACCGCGACAACGACGACTGCGACGGCGCAGCTGCAGCGACATGCGCAGCAACAGCCGCACACGTCCATGGACGCGCGCACGCACGACACGGCACACGCGCGCGTGCTGCACGAACAGCTGTCGTTTGCCGCCACACAGCGTTGCCGTCACGCGTCCACAATGCGCCAGCGCACACTGACCGCCGCGGCTGCGATGCTTGACGCGCACAATGCACAGGAGTGTGCCGCCGCCGTCGATGCGACGCGGCAGCGACTGTGCAGTCCGCACCCGGGCACAACACCATTGACACACGACGACGACGACGACAGCGGCAGCGGCGGCGGTGCTGTGCTCGACGCCGATGCGCCGCGACGCGTGTCTGTTGTGCCTCATTGGCTACAACAGCTGCCGCCCGCTGGCTGCTTTGTTTACGGCGATGCACTGAGTGGTGTACGGCTGCTTGCGAGCGCCATTGACGCGACGGCGACGGCGGGGCAGCGCGGTGTACACGGGGTGGATGTAACAGCGACGAACAGCAACAACAGCAGCAGCAACAGCAGCAATAATGCACACACGGCACATGTCTCGCCAACATGGCTAGCGAATGCTGGTGTGACTGTGTGCAGCTCACACATCGAGACAGCAGATGACACTGCTGCAACAGCAACAGCAGCAACAACAAAGAGGCCTGGTGTACGCCAGTTGCTTGTGACCTACCGCGCCGTGCTCGGTAGTGCGGCGGCTGCGCTGGGAGCGGCGACGGGCGGCGGCGGCGGCGGCACAGCAGCGGCTGGCGGCGGCAGCAGTGGTAGTCGCATGCAAGCAGCGACGGCAGCAGCAGGTGGTGGCAGTATGATGACGACAGGACAACGATCGCGTGCGGCCGCTGCCGCGTCGTCGTCGTCATTGTCGTCCTCGCCGAGCACGCTGCGCGGCAGTGCGGCAACAGCCGCACCACTACCTGCTGGTGCATCGCTGTCCTCTGTGTTTGCTGCTGCTGCCGCTGTCGGTGGTAGTCATCGTAGTGCTACTGCTGCTGCTGCCAATGACGCAGACGGCAGCCGCGGCCGCGACGTCGAGGTGCTCGTGGCGGAGGCGGTGGCACGTGAGCTCGTAGCGGTGCACATGCACAATGTCAGCGCACTCGCTCCATCGCCGTTGCCGCTGGCGTCACCACGCAATGTCGTGGCGCACGATGACGGCGGCGGCAACGGCGACGGCGACGCAGCACAGCGCGAAGCCAGCGTAGCATCAGCAGCAACAACAACAACAACAGCAACAACAACCGTCGTCGCAGCAGGTGCAGATGACGCGAATGATGCTGCTGCTGCAACGGCTGCTGCAACTGCAACTACAACTGCCGCAACAACGACATTGCCGCTGTACAGTCTCGTACTGATCGACTTCCCACAAACGGCGTCGTTTCACACTGCACTGACGCACGCACTGCGCCACGCACTGCGCGTGGCTGAGCTGGAGTGGCTCGAGGTGCAGCTGCGTCACCGCTACGACAGTGCGGGCAGCAACACGAACATGCACGACGGGCTGCTACAACAGCAGCAGCAGCAGACGACGGCGGCGGGTGGTGCGGCGTCGCCGCTGCGCAAGCGTTCGACTCTGCACGGGGCGGCGGCGGCGCAGACGTCATCGCCGCCGACGCTGACGACGCCGCGTACACGCAGCACAGCAGCAACGCCAGCCACCGCGACCGCGACGAACACAACGGGCAAAGCAACAGCAACAAGTGGCACACACAAGACGTCACCGCGCGGTGGCGCTGCTGCTGCTGCTGCTGCTGCCGCTGCTGCCGCTGCCGCTGCGCTCGCAACAGCAGACAGCGAGGCGATGTTGTCTGCACAGGAGCAGTACGACAAGTATGCCTTTCCACCGTTGTGTGTGCTCGGTGGCTTCGTCGAGTATGACGTGGTCACGCGACATGCGCGGCTGCGCGACGCATACGTGTACAACAACCACCACAGCGACAACAGCAACAACACAACAGCCCCGACGATGCTGCGCGCGTCGAGTGAGCAGCACCACGGCGGCAGTGTGACGGCAGCCACCACCGCGTCACTGTCCTCGCTCGTCACCGCCATCGCCTCCTCGTCCTCTGCTCCCGCTGCTGCTGCTGCTGTCGCCGCGATGGACACGGCAGGCGTCACGGCGAGCGCGCTCACGCACAGCAACTCGCTGCGCGTGAGCGCGAGCGTGACGGGCAATGCGACAGCTGCAGCAGCAACAACAGCAGCGACCACGATGACGACACGAGGTGATGTGTGGCTGCACAGTGTGTACAACCCAGATGCTGTGACACCGCCGTGTAGCAGCAAGAGCAGCGGTGGCAGCGCAGTGGCGGCAGTGTCGCCAAGCAGAGACGCGGCAGGAGGCAACAGCAACAGCAACAACAGCACCAGCAATCGCAGTCGTGCAGCGTCGTCACTTGCCAATGCGGCGGCGTCAATGACCGCAAACACGACAACGTCACCAGCTGCATCATCTGCTGCTGCTGCTGCGAACGTCACGCGCACGCGCGAGCGCGTGTGTGCCGCGTGGGACGTTGCTCGGCTGCGTCGCGAGCTGTGTACGCAGCATGCAAACATGACAGCGTGGCGAGGACAGTGGTGCGACGCACGCGCATACGCGTCACACCGTGTCGTGTACACGTCGAGTAGCAGTGGTGGTGGCTGCACGTCGGCTCCTGCTGCTGCTGCTCCTGCTGCTGCTGCTGGCAAGCGTCGTGGCAGTGCCTCGCCGACACACGACAATGCGCGCACGACGGCGCCGAGTGACACACTTCCGCGTGTGCTCTTCTTTGCTCATGTCATACACGTGGGCGACGGTGACGAGGCAGGTGCAAGCGCGGCAACAGCAACGACAGGCCGCGGCAGCGGCAACAACAGATGCTTTACGTGTGATGCGTGGTGGCAACACGGCGGCGAGGTGGAGCGTGCGCGTGCCGCGTGTGTCGAGCAGCTGACGCAGCGTGTGTGTGCTATGCTGCAGCAGCCGTTGTCGCAGCACGCACACACTACACTGGTGGCAGGCCAGCTGCCACCACCACTGCAACTCACCGACTATGCCTTGTCGCACGCTGCCATGACACAGCTGTGCGCTGTCTATGCGCATCATCGCGTGCGACTGCCGCGACCACTACATGTCACAGACGCACGTGACCCTCCTGCTCCTGCTGCTGCTGCTGCTGCGGCTGCCACGGCAGCGACAGTACGTGAGGAGTGCGACGTCGAGTGTAGCGCACACGAGCTCCGCGCAGAAGCCGAGGTGCATCGCGCGTTTGTGCGGCTGCTCGCACACTGTCTGCGCACAGTCAAGCGCGACGCCTTTCCTGCGACACTATGGCCACAGCATCACCATCACAAAAGCAGCAGTCACAACAACGTCACAGCAGCCGCATCGTCGTCGCGTGCGTTTGACCGCACGATGCACTACACGGCCATTGATCACAACTACGCCGTGGTCATGGCGCGATTGTGCGATGGCGCGACGACGCTGCGCGATGCACTGCAGCATCGTGGCGGACTGCTGTTGCGGCATGCCGTGGACACGGCGCTTGCGAGCTACGCACGCGCACTCGACGATGTCGCGGTGCTGTTGCAGACGATGTACGCGAGCAGCAACAGCAACAACAACAACAACAATAACAGTGGCAGCAGCGACTACGCACAGCTGCAGCTGCGACAGTGTGAACAAGACAAGCCCGCTGCTGTTGCCTGCGACACGCACGCGCCGCCGCCGCCACCACCACCACTACAAGTGTCACCATCGACACGGTCACCACCACCACTGCCGCTGTACACACGCTTGTGCGCCGCGCTGCCGCGACTGACGGAGGCAGAGGTACAGCAGCTGACGGCGCTGCTCATGCCAGCTGCGGCTACCGACAACAACAACGGTAAGGGCTGTGGCAATGACACGGACACGACGACGACGACACGAGCGAGCGCGCACGACGACGCTGCCGTGCTCGACATGTTGTGGCGGCAGATGAGCGCGTACGCGGCGCGGGTGCACACGACGGCGCTTCAGTGTCTCGGTGACGTTGTGCGAATGGCGCTGCCGCCGTCGCAACACCGCGACGTGTGTGCGCTGCTCCCGCAGCTCGTGCAGCTCGTCGCGGGCGACACGTTTATGCAATGTACAACAACAACAACAGGCAGCAGCAACGATGAGGGCGACGACCGCGACAGGGGCAACCGCCAGGACGCGTCCTTGTGGCGGCTGTCACCGTACCTGATGCGCACAGGTCTGCTGTTGCGTGTGGTGCTGCGGTGTGGCGGCGTGGTCGAGCAGCGAAGTGTGCAGTGGCTGACGGCGATGTACGCCGCCGCGCTACACACCTCACCACACGCCACCCTGGCGCCGCAGCATCGACCGCAGTCGGTGCGTCAGCTGCTGTCACCACCGTCAGCACACGTTACCACCACCGCCACAACAGCAACAGCTGCGAGCGCAACGCCAAGGTGGTGCAATGGCACAGATGCGGTGTCGTCCTCGTCGTCGTGGGTGCACCCGTCTGCCGCCTCGTACGAGTGTGCGGCGGCGCTGATGGAGTTGTGTCTGACGACGTATGCGCTGTACGGCAGTGACACACTCACACGCGACGCCTTTGTCCACTGCAGCGTGCTCGCGCAGCTGCCGCGGTGGTGTCTGTTGCACCACCGCTGCGGCAACAACAACAACAACAACAACAACAATGGCGAGGAGGTGACGGCGTTGTGTGTGCGTGTTGGCTTTGCGACACTGCCATCAGCGACAGTCACATCGACAGCAATGCACAGCCGCGGCGACGAGGACGCGACGGACGACGTGGTGCGTGAGGTGTACGACGAGTTGTCGTTTAGCTTGCATGATGGACTGACGCGTGCGCCGTGTCGTGCGCCCGCGCTACGCGACGTGCCAGTGCTCACACTTGATGAGCTGCGGCGACTGCACGCGCACTGCTGCGGCTGCCGTCGTCACGCCTGCGCGCCGCACAATGTGCGACGACAGACGCGTGCAGTGACTGCTGCGACGACAGAGCACATTGACGACGGCGACGGCGACGCGCCATCGCCGTCGCGCGTTGTGCGCATACGCGATGTGTGCCTTGACGCGCTGCTGCGTCGCCACTGCTTCTGTGGGCCCGCCATAGACAAGAGGACAGCGGCGATGGCGACGCTGTCAGGCGGCAGCGACAAGAGCGGCACACACGTCGGCCGCGAGCATGGCAGCAAGAACACGGCCGCGGACGCGCGTCGCGGCCACGCGGCGTTGTCGTCGCCATGTGCGTGGCAGTGTGTGCGCGCCACGTGTGAGCCGAGCACGCGCGCACTGCGACACGCCGTCGCTGGCCTTTGTCTCTACCTCACCGCCGATGACGTCCACACACGACGACAACACGTCGTCAACAACAACAACAACAGTGCTGCCGTTGTGCAGCCACCATCGTCGTTGTTGTTGCGTGACGACGACGACGTTGCCATGGTGCCGCCTGTGCCCTTTGCCGCGTATGACGACGAGAGCGCAGACGCGGCGCAGTGTCGACTGCGTTTTGTGACGTGGTGGCCGTATGGTGATGCGGCGGCTGCGCAGCAGGACGACGCGAGCGAGGTCGACACACGACAGAGCAGCAGCAGCAGCCACCAGAGCAGCCAGAGCGGCCGCTGTCGTGACGGCGTGGATGTGTCGACGCGACAGTGCATGACGCTGCGGCAGTGGTGTGTGTGGCGTGTGCTGTGTACGCAGTTTGTCCTCACACGCGCAGGGGCGGCACTGCGGCGGTGGCCGTCGCTGCCGACGGTGCTGTACAGCTTTGCACGCAGTGCGGTGTGCGTCGAGGGCACCGTCGAGCGCCTCTTTCACATGCTCGCCGCCCTGCCACCACCACCCGCATCACAGCAGACGCAAGCGCACAACACGAGCAGCAGCAGCGACCACTGTGACGACGCGGACAGTGACGATGTCGACGTGGACGACGTGGGTGCGACGGCGGCAATGCGCGTGGCGCTGCGTGCGTCAGACTTTACCTACTACTGTGCCGCCGCCGCCGCCACGACGACGACGACGACGCCGCACCGCGACACGCGACACGGCGCGTCGTCTCCTGTGCACACGACAAGGCTGTCACTCGACGAGGATGTGCGTCTGCTGCTGCAATATGAGCGCGCCACCGCCGTCACGCTGCCGCTGCTCCTCGCCTCGCACTGGGGACGTGCACTACTGGCCACACACTTTGCCTCGTGACACACACACACACATACACGGCAAGAGGGAGCAGGCACGCGTGTGACGGCGATGACACACACACATGTACATAGTTGACAAGGTAGCATGCGAGCATGTATAGACGGGTGATGCGTATGTACATACACAACACGGGTCACACGATGACATGTGCGTTTGTGGCGCGATTGCATGCGCACACACGCACACACACACACACACACATGCGTATTGTCTTGTATACATGCACATACACAACCACACATATACACACATACACAGCAACACATAGGTGGCCGCTGCGTCATGGAGGGGCTGAAGGATGTCATTGTCAGTCAGCCGCCGGCGATGTACACGGCGTCGTCCTCTACTGCGGCTGCTGCCACCACGACGACGATGGGTATCATCACCTCCTCGTCGCAGTCGCACAGCATCTCACTCGAGAACTACAAGGGCATCTTGCTGTGTGATCGGCCCGTGGTGTCGATGTATTGCGGCAGCACAGGCTACAGCGCCGGCGGCGGCGGCGACGGCGGCGCTGCGCCGCCGTTTGTGCCCGCCAACCGCACGGGCAACCCGCTAGGCGCGGCGCCGTCGATGGAGCAGCGCGCCCTGCGCGAGCAGCATCAGCGCATGCGTGATGACAACCACAAGAGCCACCGCGACCGCTCGCGGCAGGTGTTGTCACGGCACCGTCGCTGGCTACACAGCTTCGCCCAGCAAGTGCGACGCATGCGCGCGGACGAGCGTGATCGCGAAGTGGCGGCGGCGCAGCAGGCGGCGCGGCTGCGTGCAGCCGAGCTGCAGCGCATTGCCGAGAGCAATCGCCGTGCCGAGACGAAGGACGCTACAGCCGCTGCAGTGACGACGACGATGGCCGACGCTGTTGTACCACCTGCCGCGGCCACTGCTGCCGCTACTGCTCCTGCTCCTGCGCCCAACAAGGACACTGCCGCCACGACGCGGACGACGCGGACGTCACGCAAGCCGAAGTGGGCCATGACCGAAGACGAGGCCCTCGACGCGGAGCTGACGCAGCACGACGACCTCGTCAACTTCGCCGAGCAGCTCGACTATGACAGGTTTCTCACCGAGTGTGATGTTGCCGAGGCGCTCGGCGCGATGCGTGACCGCGTCCACGCCGTCGCACGCGCCCATGACTGGACCGACGAGGATGTTCAGCGTGCGGCCCGTCAGCGCCGTGCTGCGGCGAGTGCAGACGGCAACAGCGACAGTGACGAGGTGCAGTCGACGGTGTCGACGACGACGACGACGCGGCAAGAGAGGCAGCAGCAGCAGCAGCAGCTGGCGCGACGCGCAGCCAGTGACGATGGCACAAGTGCCGCAACGGCAGCAGCGGCAGCCGCTGCTGAGCACGCACACGAGTGGGACAGCAGCACGCACTGCGGACGCGTGCTGCGGCGCGCCATCAGCGGCGACGCACTGGCGCTCGCGGAGCGGCTGCTGGCGGCGTCGCCGTCGCTGCAGCGCGTGTACACGCGACAGAGCCTCGCGCGTGTGGTGCAGCAGTGTGTACTGCGTGGCAGCACAACGCTGCCGAGCGACATTGCCAGTGCCGCCGCCGCCGCCGCATCGCGCAGCGATGCACGCGAGCCGTCGGCCACGGCAGCGGGGCGTGACAAGAGCAGCGGTGATGACGGTGTGCAGGCGGTGCTGGTGGGTCCGCTCGTGCCGGCGCAGCCGCGTGTGATGCCTGTGTCGGCAACGGCGATGGCGACGTGCAAGGGTGCAGACGTGACGGACGGGACGGCAGCGACGGCGACGACGCCACCACCGGCGGCTGCACCACAACGTGTGCTGTGTGCGATGCAACGCTCTGTCGAGCGCACACAAGGCTTGCCATACTTGTATCGTTGTCCTGCCATTTGACCGTGGTGTGTGTGTGCGTGTGTGTGTGGATGCGTGTGTGTGTATAAGGCGATGTATACAAGGCCAACACTGGTGCTTGCACGTGTATGTGTGTGTGTGTGTGTGTACGCGATAGAGATGAGTGACGTGTATGAGACACCATGTACAAAGTAGAAGGCGCGTCTACACACACTCACACACAATACACACACAGCACGTGTGCATGTGCGCGTTCGCTTTGTGTTGTTGCTGTTGTGTGCGTGACGTTGCCTTGTGTTATTTGCAAGTGACACACACACACACACACACACAGACACACACACAGACATGTTTGGCAGCATGATGCGTGGCATGGATGGCGGCGGTGCTGCGCCCTCGGCGGCCGCGTCAACGTCGTCGTCATCGTCGACGCAGCAGCAGCAACAGCGTCGCATGAACCCCATTCGTCCGCTGACGATCAAGCAGCTGCTCGAGGCACAGAGCGTGGGCGACGGCGTCATGATCGTTGACGGCCGTGAAGTGACGCAGGCGACGGTCATTGGCTGTGTGATGGACTACGAGAATGCACCCATTGCCGCGGGCGGTGCGCTGACGGCGAAGCACTACGGCTACCGCATCACCGATCACACCGGCTTCTTGACAGTGCGGCAGTGGATTGACGCCGACAGCACACAGGAACCGCTGCCGCGCTTCACGCATGTGCGCGCCTCGGGCACGGTGAAGGTGTGGAAAGATGCACTCATTGTCACCGGCACCGTTGTCGCCGTCGCGGACAGCAACGAGATGAACTACCACATGCTCGACGCCGTGCTGACACATCTGCGCCTGACACAAGGCGACAAGCTACCCCCACCCCCACCGCAGGCGACAATGACCGCAGTAGCCGGCGGTGCGGCGTCGCTCTCGCCGCCGCCGCACGTGGGCGCACCCGCGGCGGCAACAGCAGCAGCAGCAGCGGGTGCGGAGCTGCGCCTCACTGATCTGCTCGTCAATTTCATCAAGCAGAGCGGCCACGGCGACGTGGGCATGTCGATGGACGAGCTCGTGGCGTCGGCGCAGCGGTATGGGTTTGGCATGGCAGACGTGCGCAACGCGATGCGCACGCTCGCCGCGGAGGGGCGTGTGTACCAGACGCATGACAATCGCTTCAATGTGTAGTTGTGTGCACACACGCGCACGCACATGTATGCGTGCATGAGTGTGCACGTACAGAAAAGGAGAGCGAGACAAACACATACACATACATACACATACAAGAACAACAGACACAAGCCTGCACATGTACACGTGTGCGTGTGCGTGTGCGTGTGTATATGGTGCAGGTGTATGTGCGACACATAGAGCAACATAAGCGCGCAGGCGTGGGCGGTGCAAGTGATGTGACGTGGTAAGCAACTTGCGTATGTGTGCGTGTGTGGTAAGCGACATGACGACGAGCATGCTGCAAAAAAGGATTGTTGCGTACATACGTACACACATACATACACATACATACACAGATTGCACATGTCATGACACGCCTTTGCATTGCATCGCACCGCTTACCTTGTTTGCGCACTGCTGTGCACACACATAGGTCAACGCACTTGCGTACACTATCGTTTTTGTATATATACACACACACACACAGACAACATACACAGACAGACAAGTTGCAAATACATTGCCGACTATGCGTCGTCTGTGCAACCGTGTCGTGTGTGCCGCGGCGACGGCGACGCGCTTTGCGGCAACCGACGCTGCCGCGGCGGCCACCAACGCGGGCGCGAAGAAGTATGACCTGTTTGGCTACGAAGTGGACACGAACACGAAGCCGTGGATTGAGCGCATCCGCAGCTGCCGCTACTATGACGAGGCCGGCGAGGTGCTCGTGAACATGAACGTGAAGAACTGCCCGCCCGACTTGGAGACGTACAATGCGACGCTGCAGAAGATATACGAGGCACCGAGCAAGCAGGAGACGCCGATCGAGAATGAGAGCAAGTTTTGTGCGATGATGGACCTGCTCGAGGAGATGAACCACCGCAACAAGATCAAGCCCAACGAGGAGTCGTGGACGTGGGTGATGAAGGAGTGCGTGCAGAGCGGTCAGTTCCGCCTCGGCTACTGCATTGCGCAGCTGATGGAGACGGAGTTTAAGCGCGCACCTGCCGAGCTCGTCGAGGCGAATGAGGCCAACGCGGCGCGCGCGAAGGCGGAGGGCAAGGAGCACCCGAGCCACCTCAGTCAGCAGCAGACGCTGTTCGAGATCAAGATTGAGTAGTGTGCACACACACATACACACGTGTGTGTGTGTACGTGTGTGTATACGTGTGTGTGCGCAGTGCACGGGCGACATTGCGCACACACGCGTGCGCGAGTGTGTAGTGACCAGTAAGCAGTAGTAGTAGCAGTAGCGTGTGTGTATGCATCTGTCGCTGTATGTGTGTGTGTAGTCGGACGTGTGTGTGTGTATGTGGTACACTAGCGTGTTACTAACGTGACACGATAAGAAGGAGGCGGTCATGCATACCACGCGTGCATGTGTGTATGTTGCCTGTGTGTGACGACGACGACGACGACGACGACGAGACGCACTACACTCCGTGGCTGCAACCATGCGCGTACATGCATGCTTGCATACTTGCTCTCGTTGTAGCGCGCGTGTCGACTAGGTACTGTGTTTGTGTGTGTGTGTGTGTGACATGCCACCTACCGTGCGATGCACGCGCACCGTACGCGTCGCTGGTGCGCAACGTGGCAGTCGCGAGCGCCTGCGGTTGCTGACGTACAAGATGGCGCTCGCACAGCCACACGCAACGGTGCCGCTGCTGTCGCAGCAGCAGCACACACGCGACGGCACAGCGCACACGTCCTTGACTGCATTGTCGGCACAGCAGCCACGCGACAGCCGTGCGACGGCAATCGACGGCGGCGACGGCGGTGGCGGCGGTGCGCAGGACGCTCGCGCACTTGCGCAGCCACGACGCTGGGTGCGCGATGCGGATGAGTTGTGTGTCGCCTCTATACGACGCAGCACAAACATCAACCACATCAACAGCTACATTGCCACCTACAAGCTCGACCACCCGCACTGGCGCGACTTACTGCTGCCCGAGGTGACGGTGCTGCCGCGTGCCACGGTCAACAGCAGCAACAGCAACAACGAGGAGGACAAGCGTAGCGGCGGCGGCAGCGACGACAACGACGGCGACACACACGGCGCCACCGCCGTCGCGGGGGGTGCGGCCCCGCCACGCGCCGCGCTGCCGGCAGACGCGCACGCCGGCGACGCGTACGACGTGTACATTGACTACAATAAGCAGACGACGCTCGAGCTCATGTCACGACACGTCAACTACGCTCTGCGGCACATTGTACAAAAGGGCCACGCGCTCTACCTCATCACGTGCGCACAGCACTCGGTCGTGCAGATGCGCGGCTTGGTGGAGGCGTCGTATGTGACGTGTGCCTATGGCGTGCTTGGTGAGCGACTGCGCACATACATCACCCACGTCGGCCCGCTCGACGCGCGCGATGTGCTGACGATTGACAGGCGCACACGCGCCGTGCACTTTGACCTGACGCGGCCGCACGTCCGGCGTGGTGTGGTGGCGCTGTCGCAGGTCGAGGGCTATGGCACCTGGTTCGAGCGCCGCACGATGCTGTGGCAGCGCACACGCCGCGTAGGCGCGCTGCAGGCGCAGATGGGCGCGTTTGCGTACAACCTCGCCGCCCCGCCCGACGTTGGCCGCGTGCGCGCGTACGAAGTGGCGCTGCTCGCGCCGCATGTGCGCTCGTACAGCAACAGCGGCGCCGATGCGGTGGCCGTCATTGCCAGCTCGCAGGTGGCGCAGAATGCGCGGCTGTACATGGGCGCGTTTGAGGCGCCCGCCATGGCGGCAGTCGACGCGGTGCAGCAACTGGCACACTACACGGCGCTGCAATACAAGCTGCTCCATGCTGCACCCTCAGCAACAGCCACAGAAGGCAATAGCGACGCTGAACAGCAGCACAGTCGTGCGCACACCACCGCCACTGCCGACGACGACGTCGACGTGCACGAGCTACGACGACGACTGAGCATGGAGCGACTGCTGCCGGTGAGCTGGCTGACGCGTACACCGCGGCCGTATGTGCCCCTCGAGGCGGATCTGCCCTTTCGCATACAACTGTCACGTCCGGCGGTGATCGGCCGCACACAGCACAGCGCCAAGAGAAGGAAGAAGGCGAAGGCGAGCACGCACACGGACACGATGACCGCCGACAACAACAACAACAACAAAAACAACAACAACAAGAATGACGATGAAGAGAACGAGGACGAGGAGGAGGAGAGGGTGTTGTACCCGACCAGTGGCACCGTCGGCTCGCCCTTCATCGGTGGTGTGCCGGTGCTGATGTACGAGTATCACATACACCAGGGTGTCGATCACTACATCTTCGATGACGCCCCCAGCGCGCGGCCGACGCGGTGGTGGAGTCAAAAGTCGACCATGCCGTACAATGGCTATCTGTACTGCATGCGCAGTGGCCTCCTCGATGACGTCCGCGTCGCCGAGCACGTGCCCAACCCGCTCGCGGCAGCGACGACACACACCGCAGACGACGCCGCAGCGGCCGCCACGACGACACAGGCGTCGGCCACACGACAAGGGCAGCGTCGCCGTCTGTCGGTGCGACGGCAAGCGCAGCTGCAGCGTCGGCTCGCACTGCGGCGTCGTGCCGCGTTGGCGCGTCGTCGCGCAACAACAACGACAGCAGCAGCAGATGCAACAACACAGTCGTCCGCAGGCGGTGACGAGGACAAGCAGGACGCGACGGCACCACCGCCGCGTGCGGACGACGACAGCAGCAGAGGCGTCTGTCACGAACACGAGGTGTGGACGAGCGCAACGGGTGAGCTGCGCGGTCACGACGCGGCAACTCGTGCGCAACGTGCACGCGAGGACGACAGCGAGGCTGCGATCGATGTCAATGACAGCAAGAGAGCGCGTGAGGTGTTGTTGCGGGCCAATGAGCAGCGACGACCGACGCATCAGTTGCTGCCGCCGAGTGCGGTGGCGGCGCGACGTCACGCACAGATGCGCGCTGCCGTGATGGCGACACGACGCAGTGACGACACAGGCAGCGGCAGCAGCAGCAACAGCCGCAATGACCATGACGACGACGACAAGCACAAGCGCGCAACAAGAGCGACGATGGCGTCGGACAAGCGACACGCCTCTGCTGCTGCACTGCTGCGTGCACGCATTGCGGCACGTCGTGCAAGCGACAAGCAACAGCAGCAGCAGCACGACACGAGCGACGGTAGCGCGAATGGGCGCGACGACAATGACACGACGACGAGGCGTGGCGAGTAGGCGCCATGTGCGCGTGCGTGTGCGTGTGCGTCGTCACATAACGTAAGGCAGTGTGACATGCAAGCGCGTGGTGTGTGTGTGTGTGTGTGTGTGTGTGCTGGTCGTTGCGTGCTCGTACAATGCCTCTTCCTTGTATGTGCACAAACATGCGTGTGTGTATGTAGCACTGCAATGTACAATGTAGGTCGTGATCGGCTGCGTCGCCTCGACGACGCACTGCGTGAGCTGCGACGGCAGCCATGGCAGAACAGCAGCAGCTACTGCAGCGACGACGACGTGCAGCGACGCGCACGCGCCTTGGCTGTGGTACGTAGTCATGCACAGGACGTACACGCAGCCAAGCCGGGCAGTGACGTCGACGAGCAGAGCAACAGTCACAACAACAGCAGCGACGACCTGCGCCTGTTGCACGACTACCTGCACGACGCACTGCCGTCACACACACCGACGGCCAGCTGTCATAGCAGCAGCAACAATAGCGTGAGCGATGGCGCAGCGAGCCTGACGACGTTGCTGCGTGCGGTGTATGATCCGACGACAAGCATGCAGCACATATACAAGGCGCTGCCACGCACCACCAACACAACAACAGCAGCAACAGGTGTCGTAGCAACAACAGGCGCACAGCCGCCACCGCAGCGTGCACGCCAGACGAGCAACAAGGGCAGCAGCGTCAGTACGCGGCACGTAACAGCGGCACAAACGTCGTGTGAGGGCACGGCGGTGCTTGCCAGCAGCGTGCATGCGTATGCGCGCGCAATGCAGCATCGTGTCGCGCAACAACAGCGACAGGCACAACAACGATCATGCGCAGCAACAGCAGCAGCGGCAGCAGTGCGTGATAACGGCAGCAGCGCCACCACCACTCCGTGCGTGTCGTGCACAACACAAACGCAGTCGTCGTCGTCGCCGTCTGCTGCCGCGCTGCACACACGCATTGTACAACCCGTCACACTGCACTTTTGCAGTGCGTGCCATGGCGCCATCACCGTGCACATGACGACAGACAACGCGGGCAATGATGACAGCAACAAGGACAACAACAAGGGCGATGACAACGGTGCGGCAGTGTTCATCACACATGCGCACGTCACCGCACGCGACGCCGACGTCGACACCGCCGCGTCGACGTCGGCAGTCACAGCGTCGCACACGTCGCGTGGCACTGTTACATGTACAGCACAAACGCAAGACACACGGACGCTGCCGCTGCTGCCGTCGTGCTGCCCACACTGCGGTGCCAACGTGACGTCGTCGCCACCGCAGCCGCAGATGACGACATCGTCATCGTCGCCACATGTGCATACAGCAGTGACAACAGCATCCACAACGACGACGTCGTCATCGTCACTGCACGACGCTGCAGCACTGGCGGCACGATGGCGGGCGTCACTTGCGGGGCTGTGCTACCTGACCTTGTACGATGCTGCGGACGTGTCGTCATGACGCAATGCATGCGTACACATGTACAAGTCTGCTGTGTGATGCATGTTGTGTATGTGTATGTAGGCGTATGTGTGTCGTGCTGTGTATCATTGTGCATTGATGTGCTTGCGTTGTTGCGTGTTCTGTGCGCGCAGCACAAGTCAGTCATACACGCACACATACATACATACATACATACATACATACATACATACATACATACATACATACATATACATACATACACACACACGCACACAATGGGGCTACTGCCGTACTCCTTCTTCCCCTCGGTGTACATGTACGCGCGGTCGTCGACCGCGGCGGTGTGGGATGCTGCGTCGTACGTCGCCCAGCAGGCGCTATGGCTCATTACGATTGGCATGCAGCTGGTGCATGAGATGGGCGTGGGCGTCAAGTGGGTGTTCATGACACTACGCTGCATTGTGTTTGCGCTGCTTGACATGCCGTACTTTCTGCCACACGTGTTTTGGTATCTGTTGACGCCGACGGTCATTCGCCGCGTGGCGTACCGCTCCTCGCGCAAGACGAAGCTGCGCAACATGGAGCTGCTGCTCGCGCGTCAAGTGGTGCAGCCGATGACACCCCAAAAGAGCAGCAACGAGGACAAGGACAACAGCAACAACAGCAGCAGCAGCAACGCTGCCATGACGGCAGCCACGGCAGCAGACAAGCAGCACCGCAAGAACCGCCGTGACGTGGCTGCCGAGGCGGCTGCCGCCGCAACGATTGCACGCGCCGTCGAGACGAGCGCGGGCGATGGCGCCGGTGACGCCGCCCTCACCGCGCAGGCAGCCGACTTACTCTCCAATGTCAACCTCGCCGATGGCAGCTTCATGAGCTGCCTGCCCGCGGACTACTCGTCGGACGTGTGCAAGCTCAACATGACGAACAACAGCTCGTTTGACGAGGCCCTGTCGACGCTGCAGCGCGCCTGCCAACGTCACTACAAGAAGCAGCAAAAGCAGCAACAACAACAGCAGCAACAACAGCAGCAACACGGCGAAGAGGATGGTGCGGCAGTGGTGACTCGTCGCACACACGAACAACAGGAAGAGGACGAGGCGGCACAGCCCGCGACCGCCGCGCGACACTCGACGCCTGTGCGACAAGAAGGCGAGCTCGACCAGAGTGAGCAGCACCGCCACGACGGTGCCGCGTCGCCACACGACAATCAACACAAGGCCAACGACGACAACGGTGCGACGACGACGCAGCCACAGCCGCAGCCGCGCACGAGTAAGGCGGCAGCGGTGCGCGACTTTTTGCACTCCTTTGCCGCCCCCCACACCGACTCGGACGTCGACGACGGCGACGACACGGACGAGGACGACGAGGAGGACAAGATGAACCTGCACAACCGCGCCACCCTCGACATCTTTCTGCCCGTCCCGCTCGACACCCTCTTTCGCTTCATGGACCAGGAGCGCAAGTCGTGCAAGCGCAACTGCCGCCCTCTGCTCAAGCGCAAAAAGTTTCCCATCATCATCCTCATCAACGGCGGGGCGTGGATTGTGGGGTGCTACTTGTGGAATGTCTTTCTGGCGCGTGTGCTGGCGGCGCGCGGGTATGTGGTGTTCTGCCCCGACTACCGCAACTTTCCACAGACAACGATGGAAGGCATGACGCTGGACGTGTCGGATGCGATTGCGTGGGTGCTGAGCAACGCCGATCGCTACAATGGCGACCTCGATGACGTCACCCTGCTCGGGCAGTCGGCGGGCGCACACTTGACGATGCTGTCGCTGCTGTCGCAGGCGCAGCTGGCGGCGTATGAGGCGAATGGCGGCAGCACCGCCGCCAACAATGTGCCGGCGCCGTCGAACGTCGCCTACAATGTGGCCCGCTACAATCCCCGGCAATCGATTCACTGCTTCATCGGCCTCGGCGGCATCTACAATGTGCGCAATCTTGTCCGCCACTTCGACAAGCGCGGGCTCTATCGCAAGGTGCTGTACAAGATCGCCGGCGGCCGTCGTGCCCTGCCACGCTACACCATCTCCTACTACTTTGATGAGTACCGCAAGCACGAGACGGGTGAGGTGCTGCCGGACAACATCTTTGACTTTTTGCCGCGGCATATGTATTTTTTGCACGGCGACGCGGACAAGTCGGCGCCGATTAGCGAGAGCGCCAATTTGGTCTATCTGATGCGCAACACACAACGCGATGCGCTTGTCCACACCCTCAGCACCGCCCCCGAGCAGGCCAAGACACGGCCGCCACCGGTCAATGTCGAGTACATCTTTGTCCCTGGCACGTCACACACGGACGCGATCATTGAGGAGCCGGTGTACTGCGGTGTCAGCCACGTCGCCGAGTTTCTGAGCTTCTACAAGTACGACGATGACGAGCATTGGCACGCCGCCGGCAGTGGCGCGGCGGCGGCGACGGCGGCGGCGCTGTCGGATGGCCCCGCCGCAGCGACGTTGTCGACCACGCGCGAGCCGAATCAGCCGCGCGGTGACGGCAACCACAGCCGTAGCAGCAGTGATGACAAGGACAACAACAACAACAACAAGAACAACAACAACGACAGCCGGTCGCCCGCACAGCAGCCCGGGCTCTCTGATGACGCGGTCACGACGACGTCATCGTCGTCGACGACGGCGAGTGCGACACTGCGGCGGCTGCGGCGACGCACGAGCAGTCTGCCCGACAGCGCCGCCCTCGCGTTGCTGAATCGTGAAGAGGATCCTGCCTTTCCGGTGATGCCGGTGAAGCAGCCCGATGGCATACTGCTCACACCACTGCCACACAGCTCGCGACCGTGGCTGCTGCGACTGGCGAGCTGGGTCAATCCATTTTAGCGCGCACACGCACACCCACACATGCACACACATGCACACAGGCATACACATTTGCATGTGCATGTGTAGACGTAAAACCAGACAATGACACACGACTGCCTGTCTATACTTATGCGTGTGTGCGTGCGTGTACGCAGGTCATCTATACGAAACACACGCACAATGACTGGTGGTGCACCTCTTTGCTGCCGCGCCACACATGCACACGCCCGACGTTATATTCACCTTTTGCTCTCTGTATGCCGTCATACACATACAGAATGTATACGACGCGAAGGCAAAAGACACAACATGTCAGTGTATATACATATACACACACGCGCACAGATGCAAGTATACATGCACGTATGTTGACACATATTGCCACTTACTGCAACGCCTATATACTTCGCTCTCCCCTCTCCCTCTATAGCTATATGTATATGTATACAACACATTGCAAACAGCGACGACACGCATACACTCGCACGTGTACGACATTGTCCTTGTGTCCGTGACGCTTGTCAGCTTTTTGCGTGTGTGTGTGTGTATGTGTGTCTCGATGCACGTCTATACATTGCTTTTGGTGCAAGAGTATACATATACGTGTATAGGTGTATGTGTGTGTATGTGCTGCATGCACACTTGTGTGACGGAGAGGAGGAGGTGGTGGTGTCACCAACACAAGTCGACTGTTACATGTATACGTACACACGAACGCACACACACGCACATGCACATGTGAATACGTGTTGTATATGTGTGCATGTCGCTGCATTGCTGTCACGTACTGCCTCGCTTGTTGCCGTCTCTGCGCGTCTGTCTGTGTGTGCAACAAAGATTGTATAGTACACATCATTGTCTAGTCATTGCAAGGCGTGGTATTGTGACGTCGAGTGTATATACGTTTGCAACACACACACACACACACATATTTACGTCGTCTGGTTGTCTTTGCCGCCTCACAGCATGCTGCCCTACGCACTGCGGCAGTTTGTGTGGATGATGCGCAGTGCGGCGCAGCTCATTGGTGTGATGGGCACAGGTGTGCGCTGGATTGCGCAGATGCTGCGGTTGCTGACGTATGTGGGGTGTGTGTGGGTGTTCTTCTTGCCGCACTGGCTGTGGTATCTGACCTCGCCCAACGTCATCTGTCACGTCTCGTACCGCTCCTCGGAGACGACGCGGCGGCGCAATTTGATGCACATGCTCGAGGCCGAAGGTGTCGACTTTGTTGAGCTGCTGCGCCGTGAGCACGAGCGTCGCCGCCGTCGTCGCCGTCGCCGTGACTCGCCAGGCCACGCACACACTTCTGCGCCGGAGCAGACGCTGACGACGACAACAACAACGGCCACGTCACTGTCCTCGTCGCCGTCGTCTGCGCCGCTTTGTTGTCGCGAGCATGACGCGGTGGCTGTAGCGCACGACGCAGCACACGGCGCCTCGCCGCAGCAGACCACGTCGTGTGCGACGCGGGTTGTCAAGCAACCGCCGCTGCGTCCGTCACACGTGACGGAGCGGCGACGACAACAACGACAGGAACAGCAGCAGCAGCGTGTGACCACAGCAACAACAACAGCAGCAGCAGCAACAATACAGCACTCCTCCTCAGCTCCGCTGTCTGCTGCCGCCGTCACCTCAGCGGCTGGCGGTCTTGATGACATTCGCAACACACTGGAGCGACTGCTCGGACCGGCGGGTGCACAACTCAACCCCGCTGACGGCTCGGCGCTGAAGCGCAGTCTGCCAACGTCGCGTGTGCGTCGTCGTCATCGACGTGGTGGCGAGGCGACGGCGACAACGGCTGCTGCGGCTGCTGCTGCTGCTGCTGTCATGTCACAGCGCTCCTCGTCGACGTCAACGTCCTCGTCTACCACCATGACGACGAGGCAAGCAAGACGTCATGTGGCGACCACCGCCACCACGACCACCCCGCCATCAGCGTCACCGCCACTGTGCACACACGGTGTGGCAACTGGCATGACGCGCAGCGGCACAGACGAGGCCGCTGTCGCCTTGCCATCCTCATCGTCATCCTCGACGAGAACAACGCGAGTGACGAGGCGGCGTGTGCTGACGTGCGAGGCGAGCAGCGATGTAGTGGCGCAGAAGCGCGACGACGGCGGCAACGCTGCAGCCGACGGCAACGACGCCACGGCGGCGGCGACGACGACACCGACGCAGCCGACAACACGAAGCGAGAAGAGCAGCAGCAGCAACAGTCGCCGTCGTCGTCCTTGTCGCGTGCATGACGAGACGTCCTCCACGGCAGCCAATGACATGCGCGAGGACGACGACGGCGACGACGGCGACGACGACGACGAGGAGGACAAGATGAATCTGCACAACCGCGCCACCCTCGACATTTTTCTGCCCGTCCCGCTCGACACGCTAATGAAGTCGATGGCCTACACACACGCACACCGCACACTGCGTCGCAAAAAGTTTCCTGTTGCGATTGTCGTGACGGGCGGGGCGTGGATTATTGGCAGTCATCTGTGGGCCACGATGCTGGCGCGTGTGCTGGCGGCGCGCGGGTATGTGGTGTTCTGCCCCGACTACCGCA
>JAKVQF020000777.1:0-29198 GCA_023091115.2 Trypanosomatidae sp. Fi-14 | reverse complement strand
GTGAACTACATACGACTGCCCGATTATGCACACGCCGTGGTGCCTGTGCGTGGCAGCTACGCTGTCAAGTATGTCCCGCCGTGTTGTGTCTGCCGTGATGATGACAAGGACAACAATGACAGTCACAGCAGCAGCAGCAGCAGCAGCGACAACATGACGCAGCCTCGTCGAGGCACACACGCAGCACGCTCACCTGCTTGTTTTGCTCTTGCGCGGCTGTTGCTGACGTTGCGCTGTGGTGTGGCGTGCGCACAGGCAACGGCAGCAGCAACACGTGCAGGCGGCAGCAGTAACAATGACGACGAGGACGACGACGAGGACGAGGATGACGAGGACGAGGACGACGATGAGGACGACGCAGTTGCCGATGAGCGGAGGGCAGCCGCCTTGACACAGCTGCCCGCACAGCTGCGTCTGCTCTGCGTGCGCGCAATGTTGCCGCGACGCGCCACTGTCGACACGACACAAGCAACAACAACAACAGTAACAACGGCACAAATACAGCAAGGAGACGATGTCGATTGTGCTGTGCCCTCGTCGTCTTGCAGCAGTGCACTTACACTGTCAACGATGTATGCAGAGCTGCGTCGCCTACGCACGACATTGTCACTGCACGACGCGGACACGATGGACACGTACAGCCATTAGCGTAGTGCCTGTGTGTGTACATACACATACACATATAACTAACATACACAAAACCTTATAGATTCTAATATGTACAATTGTATACATGCTGTACATACGAGCGTTGCATCGTGGTTTTTTTTCGTTGTGCTTCTGCTGCGTAACATATATATACATGTGTGTGCATACACACAACAATGTGTACAAATCTGGTGCAATATGTGTGTGTAGCGGCATAATGTATGTATGTATGTGTGTGTGTTGTGCTGTTGCCGTATGACGTGTTGTACGTGTCTCGTGTTTGCTTTCTTTGCTTGTTTCTCTGTTGTGTGTGTATACAGCGATGGACTCGCTGACGGCGACGCTGTCACGAGACAGCACCCACACACTGCCACCACATCGCGTCCGCACAACACACCACACCCTCGACAAGAGCGACGACGACGACAACAACAGCATAGACGGCAGCACACAGCGCAGCAACAACAGTGATGGCAGCGCCACCAATGACAGCCGTCGTGTCACGACGACGACAACATTGACGCGTACGCAGCGTGCAGTGCACTGCCTGCCGCATCGGCAGCGCCACCGCCATATCGAGCGCAGCCCACGAGCTAGGAAGAGGAGCAGCAGCAACAGCCGCGCTGCTGTACGCGTACGCAGCGTGCACAGCCATGGCAGTCGTTGTGCGACTGATGCAGTGCTGCACAGCGCACATGTGGTGGAGGCTGACGAGCTGACAACAACATCGCTCGATGTGCCGCCGTCCTCGCTGCGGCTGTTGTCACCACCGCTGACGCAGCTGTTGCTGCAGCGCTACCTCAGCAGCAGCAGCACTGACAACAACGACAATGATGCGTGCATGCAGCACGCGACCGCTCTGTCAACACCGCCGCCGCCGTCGCGCAACACGCACGCGCTCACAGCAGCAACGACAACAACAGCGTCACCACAGCATGACGACGACGGCGATGACGACGCACTGCCCTTGCCCACACTGCCCGTCGATGTGCGCGCGTCACGCATGGTGCGCCGCATGGAGGCGGCGTGTGCGGCGGCAGCGCAACGCGAAGCGACAGTGACGCGTCTGTACACTCGTCTGCAGCAGCACAACAGCGACCTCGCAGCCGCCTTTGCTGCCTTGCGCACACGACTGACGACACTGCAGCAGCAGCTGTGCTATCGCGTCGCTGCTGAGCTGCGCGCCGCGCGCGATGAGGTGACGGCGCTGCGCGCGTTTGTGCAGCTGACGTGTGCCGACTACGCCACTGCGCTGTCGCGCGCACGCGCGGCGACGGCGGCGGCGTGTGCGCGGACGCGATGGCGCGGTCGACGTGGCCTCATCACAGGCCCTCTCGCACCTGACGACGACAACGACGACGACAACGATGATGATGATGTGTACAATGACGTGTATGACGATGACGGTGCCGTCGTACGCGCAGACGCGGACAGAGACGAGGTCGACAACAACAGCAGCAGCAGCAAGGCGCACAGACATGTCATGCGTCCACGCACGCGAGCGGTGATGACGTCACTCATGGCAGTGTTGGCACCGCACACAAGCCGCATCAGCAGCCGCGCTGTCGACGGCGGCGGCGTCAGCAATGATTGCGATGACGATGACAACAGCAACAGCAACAGCAACAACAACGACATGCACAGCTGTGGTGACAAGGGCACGTTGTCGCAGCAGTCGTCGTCGTCGTCGCCGTGCAGTCACTGTCGCTCAGTTGAGGTACAGCTCGCGGACGCACGACGGGCGGTGTTGCTGCTGCACGGCAAGATGCACGCACAGGAGCAGATGTGGCGAGGTCGTTTGCGGCGCGTTAAGGCTGCGTACGTCGCACGCGAGCGCACACTGCGCGAGCAGCTGCGGCTGCAGCGGCGTGTGTGCCCTGTTGTTGCCGCACCTGAACAACAACAACAACAGCAACAACAACAGCAACAACAGCAGCAGCAGCATTGTGCACTTCGTCGTCATCGTCGTGGTGTGCATACACAAAGTACAGCAGCAGTCGTTGATACGTCCACGGCAGCGTCGACACGCACACGTGCAACGACGACTGCAGCTGCCGCTGCTGCCGTCGTCGTCAGCCGTAACAACTGCACAGCTAATGACACTGTTCTTGCGCAGGGCTCGTGGGCAGAGCGCATGCTCGCCGCACGCGGTGTGAGTATGTGTGACGACCAGGTCAGCAACAACATAGATGACGGTAGCGAGCAAGAGTGAACACGACACGCACTGACGTGTACATCTGCAAGCTATGCATAATACATATATATATGTGTGTGTGTGTGTGTGTGTGTGTACAACATGACTGCACTTGCACATGTGTAGACTGAGTTGCGTTGGCGCCGCCCACGTGACATGCGGGCACTGTCACACCGTCGCGCCGTTGCCGCGGCGACGACAATGACAACGACGGCAGCTGCGGTGGCGGCAGCGGTGTCGCTGCGCCATCTGCCGTCGTTGCTACACGTTCACCGACGCATGCACAACTCCTCTGCAAGCAACAACAACAACAGCAACACGCGGCAGTCGCGCAGTGTCGTGTGGTCTAAGCTAGGCATGGACGGCTTCACTAATGTGCCGTTCAATCGCACAGCGGATGCGTTTCTGCAACACATTGAGAGCATTGTCGACGAGCTGAACAGCGAACGCGTCGGCGACGTGTCGGCGTCGGAGGGGGTGCTGACGATTGCGACGAGTGCGGGTGTGTTCTTGCTGAACAAGCAGGCGCCCAATGTGCAGCTGTGGCTGTCGTCACCGTTGTCAGGGCCGCATCACTACGACATGGTAGTCAACACGACAGCGCAAGGTGACGGCAACAGTAGCGGCAGCAGCGGCAGCAGTGCGCATGTAGGCAACTGCGACGTCGACTATGCATCGGTGCAGTGGCGCAGTGACCGCGACGGTCACAACCTCGCCACACGGCTGTCAGACGAGCTCTCGTCGGTGCTTGGCGCAAGTGTGACGCTGTAGCAGTGTATGTGTATGTGTGTGTGTGTGTGTGTGTGTGTGTGTGTGTGTGTGTGTACTGGCACATGTATGTGTACATATGTGTAGACGTTCGTCCGTACCTGTACACAAACGCTGAATTGCTTGTTTGCCTTTGTGTCGTATATACATATGTGTGTGTATGAGTATGTATGTATGCGTGTTGGCAAACAGTGTATACATACATAGACACACACACACGCACACTTGTAGTAGCGCACAGACAAGTATACGTACACAGGTACACAAACACACACATACATACCGAACAGACAAGCATGACAGCCGTACAGAATGCGGTGCTGCAGACGAGCAGTCACGGCGACTCGCCCAATCAGAGCATCACGTTTGTGGCCGAGAGTGTCATGAACACACCGCAGCCGTCGAAGCACACGCGCCTCGGTGTACACGGTGCCACACACAACCACAGCAGTCACAATCGACCGGCCCACAGCAGCCAACGCCGCGACACGGCACAGCGCGGTGGTCATGACACGATACACTTTGTCGAGGAGACGACGGACAAGGCACAAGGGCATGCAACGCAACAACAGCAGCAGCAGCAGCAGCAGCAGCAGCAACAACATACACCCACGCGTCACAGCTCGACGGTGAGCACGGCGAGTATGCACTTTCAGGTGCAAGAGCTATCGCAGGTGCAGCCTGCTCGCGCGTCGGCATGGCTGTCGAATGCCTCGTCGGCCAATGACGCGACGCACAACAACAGCAGCAACAGCAAGAACAACAAGAACACGAAGCCAACAGCACCACCAACACAGCAACAGCAACAACAGCCACTGCGGCTGCAGCCCTCGACGAGCTCTGCTGACCACCCACCGCCGCGACGACTGTCACGCCGCGCCAGTGCGGCGTCGCGAACGGCAAACAGCAGCAGCAGCACAGCCATTGCACAGGATCACCATGTCGACAATGACAACAACGATACTGCTGCTGCTGCTGCTGCGGGGGTTGCTGCAGACGCACTTGCGCCTGCCACACCGCACACGCGTTCAGGACAGTACACGTCTATCGATGCACCACCACCTGCAGCAGCAGCAGCAGCAGCAGCAACAGCGACAACAACAACGATAAGACAACGCCGCAGCGCCTCCCAGTACTCGCAGCTGTCGTGTGAGGACGGCCACGACGCGGCAACAGCACCTGCCGCTCTCGCCGCTGCTGCTCCTGCTACTGCTGCTGCTGCTGAGCTTGTCAACGACTATGTGCGTACTCTGCCTGGTCAGCGATGGCGTGCGCTTTTGCAGCACTCGCGGCCTACTGTGGAGCGTACGTTTGTGGCCGAGACGGCGCGGCTGACGGGACTCGACGCGATGTACATTCGCGTCGTCGACGTTGACGTCGTCGCGTCGGCGGCTGCTGGTGACGACGAAGGCAACAACAACAACAGCAGCACAACGGCTGCGCACAGTGACGGCGAGGCGTTGCGGGTACGACTGCGCATTGCCCATCCACCCTCACTCGACGCGGCCACACTGCAGCAGCGCATCACGGCCTGTCCATACGAGGATGTGGTGTTTCTCGATACACTGCACACGACACGCCCGACGGCAGCAGACGACGACGCTAGCGCGCACAATGACGCACACCCCGTGACAACAACAACCACAGCGCCCCCCGCCCCGACTGCAACACACAACAACAACAACAACAACAACAACAACAACAACGACGGCGTCGGCGGCAACAACGTTGCTGCTGCTGTGCAGAGCAAAGGCCACAACAAGCTCGTCAAGACGCCGCCTGTGCTGCGCAGTGTTGCCGCAACCGCAGCCAACACGACTACGCAGCGGGCGCCCACACGCTTCGACAAGCTCGCCGCAGCGACCACCGCCGCCTCGCGTGCGCGTGCCGCGTCGGCGCCGGTGACGCGCACACACACCCCGCACACACCCCACCATGTTGTCGTTGACGTTGACAATGGCGGCAGTGCGCAGACGCGACAGCCTGCCATGCCGCTGTTGCGGCTGACGCAGCGTGCGGCAACACCGACGGCGGCGACAAAGACAAACGCAGGCGCAGCTGCGGCGGCAGCCTCGGGGCCACGTCGTCGACCATTGTATCTGTTCTTGCGGCCGACCGCGTCGAGTGCGCGCAAGCAGCGTAGCCTGTCACGTTCTGAGCCGCCGCTGTCCTCTTCGCTGTGTCTGCAGCGCACCTACACCCCGCGCACGCCACGCGCCGGCGCGAGTGCGACGTCGGCGGTGCTCGTGATGCCGCCACTAGCGGTGCGTGCTGCTCGCAGCAGCAGCAACAGCAACGGCAATGTCAGCCGCAGCAGTGCGAAGCGTGGCAGTCGCAGTCACAGCTACAGCACAACTCACAACAACAACAACAACAGCTACAGCTATAGCAGCCATCATGACAGCCAGGTCGCGACAGCGGCACGAGGCGCACATGCGCGCGCGCGACGATCACCGCCGCAAATGCAACAGCAGTCGTCACGACAGCTGTCACATCGCAGCGAGTATGCGCCGTCGGCGTCGACGTCACAGCTGCCGCCGCCGCCACCACCACCGTCGGTGGCGTGCACGACAACGCACAGCACAGCACAAGCGTCGCTCAACATCGCTTGTCTGACACAGTCAACAACAACGACAACATCGCCGTCTCTCTTGCCACCACGAGGCACAAGTGACGCCGAGCTGCCGCCACAACGTGTCATGCGTGGTGTGCAGCCCATTACACCGCGCATGCACGGCATGGCCGGCTACGCGGGCGCGCGTCGAAGCAACAGCAACAGCCACGGCAACACGCTGACAGACAACGCTGCTGCTGTTGTGGCTGTTGCAGCCAACGCATACGACACGCGACGACGACGCAGTCAGTCGCTGCGCGAGACGCCGTCGGTGTCGCGGCGCTCACACTCGCCCTATCGTCAGCTGCCCGTGGCAATAGCAGCAGCAGCAGCAGATGGCGTGCACCATGACGCACCCATCGCGGGTGCAACAACAGCGCGTGTGCCACACACGGACGCTGCGCTGTCCTCGACAACGACGACGACGAGGGCAGTCAGGTCGCCACCTGCACTGTACGCAGCTGCCGACGCCTGCGGCAGCGATGCACGCGATGACGGCCGCGGCAGCGACGCGGACGAGCCGATGCCACTGCCCGCACCCGTCTGCTGTGCATAGTGTGCGCATATGTGTGTGTGTGTGTTGTGTTGTGTTGCACTCGATCGTGTTATTGTGTGTGTGTGTGTGTGCGTGTGTGTTGTCCTAAGTGACTTTGTTTGTACGCGTGCTTACGCACACATGCATCCTCCATTGTCATCTGCAGCCTCTACATGTGTGTGTGTGTGTGTGTGTGTGTGTACGTTTTGTATGTGCCTGTACGTCTATTCGTACATGATGTGACGTTGACGTCGTTCTCGTTTGCATGCACAAGCACACATTTGTGGTGGATGCGTGTACACTGCCTTGTGTGTGTGTGTGTGTGTTCTAATGTATGTGTGTATGTTGCAGTGTATGTTGCGCATAGAGGCGAATGCGTTTGTGTGTAGTGATAGAGTGCGTTGTGTGCTTGTTTGTTGTATCTGTCGCGAGCACAGTCAGCAACACTAGCAGCAACGGCAGAGCGTAGCGACGTAACAAGGTAGCGTGTGAGTGTGCTGTTCGCGCATACGTGCGCGTTGTGTGTGTGTGTGTNTCGCGCATACGTGCGCTGTGTGTGTGTGTGTGTGTGTGTGTGTGTGTGTCGCCCCTACGGTGACGCATTGTAGAAGAACAAGAGAGTGCGAGTGTGCGTATGTGCATGACAAGCGTGCTGACGACAATGGGGCGCTCATGTGCACGCGTGTATGTGTGTGTATATGTGTATACTGCAGCGATGCAATGGGCCACTGCACATACGTTCTGCATGAGTGGCGCATACTGTGTGCTGCCTTGTGTCCACGGCAGGACGTCTGCGTGACGAGTGCATGTATGTAGACAGTGACGTATATACATATACATACATATACATAAACTAACGCACACACACGACACATACATACACACACGCTGTACATAGTACGCATATACACATACATACATACACATACACACGCACACATGCCGACCGCGCTACAACGCTCACTCTCACCAGACGCACGTCGTCTGCCGAGTGTGCCGCGCGCGCGTGCAGCGCTGCCGAGCGGCTCCATTGTGTTTCACATGACGGATGAAGGCGACGACAGCGACGAGGAGGCGATGGCGCGCGACGGCGGCGGCGGCGACAGCAGACGCGGTGGTGGGGGTGACAGCGGCCGTGCAACGGCACTCGGCACACCACAACAGCTGCCGCAGCAAGCACAAACAGAACAACCATACGATGCGCTTGCAGACAGTATACACTTTGTGTTCGAGTCTGTGCCGCCGTCACGCGTGCCGAGTCATCTGCGGCACAGTCACGCACCGAGCAAGCAAGCGAGCAGCACACAGGCGCCCGCTGCCATCACAACAACAATGCAGCAGCAGCAACAGGAACAGCAGCAGCAGCAGCAGCGTATGCTGCACAGCAACGTGCCGAGCACCACCTTCTCGTTTCACTCGAATGACACGCACGACATGCAGTTTGTCTCGCTTAGCGCCTCGGCACCGCGTTCACTACTCGAGCAGCACGCGCAGCACGCACAGCAACAACAGCAGCAACAACAACAACAACAGCAGCAACAACAACAACAGCAACAGCAGCTCGCAGCCTCGTCGACGGCCGCCGCGTCATCGGAGCCGTCGGTCGAGTATCACTTTGTCGAGCACACGGCGGACGTGAGCTACGACACCGCACCCGCCGCACCCGCCGCCGCACCACCCGCAGTGCGTGTATGGCAAGACAACACAACGCCACGGCAACGGCAACGGCTGCAGCCACAACAGCAACAGCAGCAGCAGCAACAACGGACGGCGTCGTCGTCACGCGCAGTACGGACAACAGCACCCACAAGGACAGCAGCAACGCGCGCGCGCACACGCACCGCCAGCGCACCGCTGCCGCTGCGCCCACGCACAGACGCGCAGACGACACTGACAGCAACACCGCGTAAGGCACCTCTGCCGGTGTGGCGCGTTGTGCCACAGCCAACGCCGTCAACGACAACACGTCTGCAACAACGGCAACCGCAACAGCAGCAGCAGCCGCTGCCAACCATGCACACACCACGTCTGCAGCTCGGCAAGAGCAACAGCAGTCGTGGCACGGCCGCCTCGCGTGCCGTCACGCCGCTGCGACTGCGTCACGACAATGCGGCATCGACGACGGCGGCAGCAACGCGCACGCCACCCACACAACAGCGCCGCAACGCCACGCCGGCGTCGGCGCGTGTCGCACTCGGGTCACGCACACCGCAGCAACAAGAACAGCGACAACAGCGACAACAAAGGTATGACAAGCCGTGGCGCATCGTCGGCAGCGGTAGCAACACCACCGCCACCACACAACCACAGCGCAGTAGAGCAACGGACGCCGCTGCGGCGACGTCACGGCGTACGCAGTCGGCACAGCCTCGCCTCCTCACCACCACCGCTACCGCCAACGCGACAATGCAGTCCGCGACGACACCGCACACCGCACGAGCCGCGCGCAAGGCGAGCATCCCACACTTCCCGCGTCGTCGCGCCGCCTCGGCCTCGCCAGCGACGGCGACGACGATAACGACGACGACGACGACGCACGCCAACAACAACAACAACAACAGCAGCAGCACCGCCGTCGCCAACAGCGCGAGGCCAACAGGCAAGCCCAGCCGCACCGACGCGACGACGACAGCAGTGGCGCCGACGCCAAGCAGCAGCAACAACCGTCGCTGGCGCACACGCGCGGCAGCCGCCGTTGACACTGACGACGATGCCGTGGTGCAGCTCGTGCCGATAACGACAACAAGAGCGACGGCGACAACGCCGCCGCTGACGCTGCTGCTGCGCGAAGTGCAAGACAGCATCGACGCCGTCACGCAGCAGCGCAACGTGCAGGCGCTCGTCGCGGCGGCGCGTGCGCACGAGCGCGCCATTGCGCTGGCGCTGCGGCGCGCCGCGACGCTCGCACGCGCCGACCGCGACGCGACGGCGGAGCTGTACGCGCTGCGCGACGCACGCGCGGCAGCGGCAGCAGCAGCAGCTGACGCGAGCCTGGCCGTCACCACGACAAGTGCACGACACGGCGGCAAGGCGTCGAGCGCACACGACGACAACGATGACGACGCCGTCGCCAATGACGACGACGACGACGACGATGGCGTGGAGGCGTGGCTGCGCCGTCTGTCGCCAGCGGAGCGCTCGCAGTACGTGGACGAGGTGTACGCGTGGCAGCAAGAGCGCCGCAAGCTGCGCGAGCGCGTGTGGCGGCTGCGGGTGCAGCGGCAAGAGCTGCAGTATCAGCTGCACCGCGACACGCAAGCCGCCGCCGCCGCCGCACACAAGCAGCACCCGCGCACGCAGATGACGGCAGGCAACGGCGCAGAGGAGAACACGACGGCGGCGGCGTCGGAGGCGGCGGTGCAGACGCTGGCGCGACTGCGCGTGCGCGAGCACCGCGTCACGGCGGCGTGCGCCAACGCGCGCGCCATGTACACGCTGCTCGCGAGCAACGCGCGACAGCGGCGAACGCGGCGGGCGCGTGAGGTGGCGGCGCGCGAGGGCGCCGTGGCGGCGGCGTGGCACGCCCTCGCGCAGCACGCGCAGGCGCTCGCGCGCGGCGCGGAGGAGGCGCGCCAGCTGTGCGGCGCCCGGCGGCGGCGAGGCGGCGGCGGCGGCAGCGTCACCGTGAGCGCGAACACGTCACCGCGGCGACGCGCCTCGGCGGCAGACGACGATGGCGCCAGCAGCCGTGACCACAGCAGCAGCCCACGCCACCAACCGCGCCACGCGCCGTCGATCACATCGCCGCGGTCGTCGCTGCGCACGACGGCGTCGAGCGTCGCCACGGTGACGACCAACACGACGGCGCAGAGCATCGGCAGCGGCCGCCGCCGCCACGACGCGCTGCAGCGCCTGCGCGTGCAGCTGCAGCTCGCCGAAGCCACGTTGCTGGCAGCCAACGCGCACCTCGCGGGCGCGGACGACACGCGCACGAGCGGCAAGGCCGCGACAACAGCAACAGCAGCCACAACAACACCCGCGACGCGCGAGGCACCGGCGCTGCGCGGACGTGGCGCGTCAGGCTCGCCGGTGGTGCCCGCCACCTCGGTCATGTACATGTAGACGATGTTTTGTCATACACACACACGCACAAACACACGCGTACGTTGTATATGCACATACACGAATACACACATACACTAACGCGCGCACACACACGAAGATGTGAGCGAGCGCACCCTTGTTTGTGCAATAGAGCAAAGCGCGGCACACACACACACACACAAACACACACGATCATACAATACGACACGGTAGACACGCGCACAAAGGTCGAAAACGCCGCGCGCTCGGCACTGCGACTGTGCGACGCTGACAAGCTTTGCATGCATGTCTTGTCCTTGTCCGCGTGCGCGCGCCGTCACAGTCTTGCCGTAGCACGCGCAAACGCAAGCGCACATACATCTTTATACACACACAAATAAAGCTTCACACACACACACACACACACACACACAGACACGATGCCCGCCAAGGCGAAGAAGACCAAGGGCAAGACAGTCGACATCAACACCTTCAACGAGGATGTTGTGCACGAGGACGTGCTTGACTGGGCCGAAGATGACTGGAACCAGTCCAAGGAGGACAAGGTGGCGGCCAAGATTGCCAAGTATCGCGAGTTTAGCCGGACCGAGAAGAACGCCTTTGGCGCCCAAGAGAGCTTCCGCACCGCCGAGCGCCTGCAGCCGGGCATGCTGGGCAATGAGCTGCAGCCGCCCTACGTCGCCCACTTTGGCAACATCCGCAACGGCACCACCGACGAGGCGTTTCTGAAGCTGTTCGACGAGGGCGTCGTCGTCAGCCACCACCTCATCAGCCAAGACGGCAAGACGTTCGCGCTCGTCGAGTTCACCACCGCCGACGCGATGCGGCTGGCGCTGCTGCTCGACGGCACATTTCAGCGCGCACGCAAGCTGTACGTCGACTTGGCGACGCCGAAGCAAATCGAGCGCCTGTTTCAGCACACGGGCCGCAGCACCGGCAACAGCCAGCACAACAACAGCAGCGTCGGCCCAGGCTTCTCGCGCGACAGCGCCGGCCAGCCACAGCCGGGCGCGCCGCGCGCGAGCAGCTTTGCCGACCTCTCGCGCGACGCCTTCGGCGCGCAGCAGCAGTCGTCGTCGTCGTTCGGCGGCGGTGGCGGCGGCGCCGGCGGCGAGCGTGGGTCGCCGCTGGTGCTTGAGCGGTCGACGTTCGGCTCGAAGATGGACCTGCACAACCTCGACGACCTCTCGCGCGACGTCCTCGGGTCGGCCGCGCAGCCGCCGGCGCGCGGCAGCATAGGCAGCAACGCCGCCTCGTCGCCGACGGCGCAAAAGGCTGCGTCGCCCACAGCCGCCTTCGCGAACTGGCGCAGCGAAGAGCCGCTGCCACAGCCACGCGCGCTGCGCGACGACGCCCGCCCGGGCGACGCGAGCCACGGCGGCAACACGGCCACCGCGGCCACCACCGCGTCGTCGCAGCGACCGCAGCGACGACGCGAGCCGATGGGCGGCGCAGGCGGCGCGGCGCAACCACAGGCGGCCGCGGCGTCGTTCGGCAACTGGCGCGCCGAGCCACGCGCGGCGCCGCCGCAGCAGCAGCACGCACCGCGCCGCGACCGCGACGACAACGCCAACCGCAGGAGCAGCGGCGACGGCGAAGGCGACGACAAGGCCACACCAACAGCGCGCGACGCAGCACCACAGCGCGGCGGCGGGGCCAACAACAACACCAGCGAGCGACCACGCGGCGATCAGAAGCCGCCACAGCAACAACAGCAAGGCGCCGCGGGCGCCGATAAGTGGGCCAGCCTGCGGCGCTGAGCGCCGTTGTGCGCGCGCGCGCACGCAAAGCGGCAAGGCGGCGGCGACGAGCACGTAAGCAACGCCGGCAAGACGGACACGTAAAGAAAAGGCCGAAACAATATAAAGAGCAGGCGCGCAAGAGCGCGCAGCGTAAACATGTACTAAGAAAAGAACGCGCACGCACGCGTGTCGTCGTCTGCGCGCGCGCAAGGGCAATGCTGAATAACACGCAAACAAGCACACACACACACACACGGCGCAGCGGCAAGGGCGCGCGAGACGCGACAACACACGTGCACGAACATTTTTGCTGCTGGTTTTTTTTTGCACTTGCTGCTAGCTAGCAAAAGAGGCAACACGCAACAACATACAAGCACACATGCGCGCACACAACAATAACACATACACACAAAGACACGCGCGTACGACATTGACGTTCCACAGTAACAAAAACAAGATGCCTTATAGCTTTTACGCGCGGCGCGCCACGCAACGTCACAGCGGCGACTGCGACTAACAAACATGCCCTCGACAAGCGCACTGCGCGCAACCGCGCGCCATCTTTTGTGTCGGCGCCCACGCGCCAACAGACACACACACACACATACACACAAGCGAACAAACGCGCGGCACACAGCACACAACAACGCCGAGCTTACTGACACGACATGTCTTAGCAAAAAAAGGCAGGACAAAACAACAGCGACGCACGCACCGCACACGCACACGCACACACACCGACGCTACAGCGACTTCAGCATCGAGTGGTCAAGGATCGAGCGCGGCTTAATGCCCTTGTAAGAGCGCACAATGTTGGGCCCGAGGCAAAACACGCCCCACGCGGACATCAGCGCCACAAGCACCCAAAAGGGAATGAGCGTGTCGTACTGGTCCGACTGAAACGGAATCTGCTGATTAAAGCCAAGAATGCCCATGAGCAAGTTGCACGGCAGCACAAACGTCGCCATCTTGCCAAGCAACGACATCTTATAGTCAAGCAACGCCGACGACTGCGACATGCGCATCGACACGCAACTGACATAGGTCAGGTTGCCCTGATTCAGCACCTTGCGCATCTCGTCCATGCGCTGCGCCGCCAGCGTCACCTTGTCGAGCGTCTCCCGATACGGCGTCACCGTCGCCTCGGCGTGCGCGCACACAAAGCAGGCGCGCATCTTCGGCGTCAGCATGTCGTGCAGCAGTCGCTCCTTCATGTAAAGCGGCGCCCGCAGCGACGCAATGCGGCGGCGCAGCAAGGCAACACGCCGCAGCAAGTCGGGCTGGTCTTGCTCGTTCGGCGCAATCAGCAGCACCATCTCATCGATCGTGTCCACCTCATGCAACAAGCCCGTCGTGTTCGGCAGCGCCGCCTCGGTCGTGAAGGACACGAGCGACGCGAGCAGCGCACTCGTGAAGTACGGCCGCGCACCCGCCACACCGCGCACGGCAGGCGAGGCCACATCCGCCGCGTAGCGCGTCATGCGCCACAGCGTCTCACTGTAGCCGAGGAACGGCGCAGCGTGGAACGTCACCACCAGCTGCTCCGACACAAAGAAGCCGCACAGCGCCATGCTGCCGTCGGGCGCTCGCGCGGCGCACATGCGCTCCTGCGAGTGCTCCGAGTCGACTTCGCCATGCGCTGCGTTCATCGCATGCGACTCCTTCTGCGCGCCGCACGACATGTGCGCGCACGTCAGCGTGCCCCACAAGTACTGCATTGCACCCGATTGCAGCTCCACCGTGTCGCCCTCCACTGGCCCAACGATCGCATCCACCACGCTCGAGGGCACCTGCGCACACTGCGGCAGCATCGAAAACAGCTTGCGGTGCTCATCCGCGCTGCCCTCACCAATGTCCATCCACACCGGGCCGTTCACCGTCTGCACGTGTTCGACCAGCGCGTGCATCGTCGCAAACCACCGCGGCTCACCGCCGGCAGCAGAGAGCGCCATGTACGGCGTCACATGCTTGCCGGGGAACACGTCAGCAACAGTCTCGAAGCGGTGCGACATGTCTGGTTGCGAGTGGAGTGTGGTGTGAAACGCGTTGTGCGATGCGTAGACTTGTGTGTGTGTTAGTGCGTCTTGGTGCAGTATGCGTGTGCTCGGGCAAGGTCACGTGTCTGCTTACTACATATATATATGTACGAGTGTATCGCGTCGGCGCAGTTGTGCGGCAAGCGTTTATACACTAGCGATCATATCATGTAAACTAGGCAGCTTCTTTGCTATAGTGCGCATCCAACTTCACATGACAGGGCAAATGGCACAAGAACAAGCAGCGGCAATGTGCAATACCAATTTGCACAGCATGCATACACATATAAGCATGACACGGTGTCACAGAGGAGTCGGTCAAGAAGTACATACACAACGCCACACAGGTCAACACGTCAGACAGCTGAGAACATGTTGTGACAAGCGACCCTACATGCATTGGTGCATGTGCACATGGCATTGATAAGCACCACGTCCTACATTGCTTGTCGGAACAAGCACGTGCACACGAATGTGCAACTAACCACAACATCAAGTACATTGCTTGTCACTCGAGGTGGTGCTGCAGCAACTCGATCTGCTGCGGGCTCAGTGCTGCGGGCATGTCAATCTTATACGTAACGTACAACTTCCCATGCTCGGACGGTACATGATGGCGCGGCAAACCCTCATCTGCAAGCTCTACGCGCTCATCGTGCTGCGTAATCTTGTCGGTGTGCAGCACCACTTCGTGGCCGTCGAGATGCGTCAGCGTCTTCTCAAATCCAAGCAGCGCCTCCTTCAATGTGATGTGCACAGTTGTGTGTAGGTCGTCCCCAACGCGCTCAAAGCGTGGGTGCGGTGCGGTGACGACTGTCAACAGCACATCGCCAGGGACCTGACCAGGCTGCTGATCAGCTTCAAGCTCATACGTGATCACGTGACCTTCTGGCACACCAGCCTCTACGTCAACGCTGATCTTGACACCACCACGCGTTGTGCCTTTCCCTCGGCATACCGGACAGTATCTGTTGATGCGCTTGCCTTGACCGCGGCAGTGTTGACACTGCTGCTGTACTTCTTGCACAAACCCAGGCATCAGCTGTACATGCGCAATAACACGTCCATGGCCGCCGCAGTGTGTACACTTGACTACATCTTGTGGGCTTCTCGCACCGCTACCACGGCATGCACGGCATATCTTGTTCTTCGTGAAGACAAGGCTGTGAGCAGCGCCTTTGTACACATCCTCTAGCGGTACGACAAGCAGCATATTGACGTCCGTGCCACGGTCAGCCGGCTGCACCGCCCCAGCGCCAAAGAGCTGCATAAATGGGTTCATTGCCTGCTGCTGTTGTGGTTGCTCCAGTTTGCGGAGGCCATCAACACCAAGTATGTCGTACACCTTGCGCTTTCGGCGGTCACCGAGCACCTCATATGCGCGCTGAATGCGCTGGTAAGTCTGACGCTCCGCCTCACCAGCAAGGTCAGGGTGATGCTTCTTTGACAGTTGGCGCCACGCCGTCTTTATCTGACGCTCAGTCGCGTCTTCGCGCTCGGTCTCTAGTCCAAGAATAGCATAGTAGTCGTCATCATTCGCCGTTGTCGATACTGCAGTAGTAGCGTAAGTGGGCACGCTGCAGACAACAACAGTCGCCAGCAAACAGACAACACACCAGAGCACCGGCACGTGCCGTTTCCTGCGTCCCGCAAGCATCGGGCAGCCACGGCTCAAAAAGTTACGCACAGATCCGCACGCCTCGAGCGCAATCACACAAAACAAACACACACACTACCGGTTGTGTGTGCAGACTCTCTCTCTGTGTATATATATATATGTTATGTTACGAGCACGATGTTGCACCTAGCAGTATGCATAGACAAGCAGACATGACGCGAGTAGCATGCTAGCAGCGCACATGGTGCATGTATCCACCATGTACTGTTGTGAAAGGCAGCTGCTTAGTGCTCACGTGCAAAACGACATCAACCTCTCACACGCGCACACACGCATTGCAGGTATTTGTTCGCGCCGTCATGTGCCTGTGCTGAGCACACATGAATGTGTACAGTCTCGATGTAGTCACCACTTAGTCGAGCACTGCTTAGCACACGACGCCAACATTACGCACACACACGCATATGCACAGAGTGCAGCATTACCAGCTTACCACATCCTGCACACTTTTGCTTGCACCAACACGACTGCTTTGACGTGTAAGTGAGACAGCTCACAAAGTGAAAGCTAATGAGACCTTGACATCGACACAATCAGTGTTTCCATTGTTTACGTAGCACCGGCCGTGTGTGAACGCTGCTTTTCTGTGCGTGCCACACGCCTGCTGCGCGGCTGTCGCGAGCACGATCGTCTGCCGACACAAACACACTTCGCCACATAAACGTGTACACGCGGCCAGCCACACATGTTTACGTTCATGTGTGCATCTCCGTCTGTCTGTGTATGTGTGTGCTCATTTGCTAATGAGCTAAAACTTGTTCAGGTCCACTTACGTGACACTTCGCCAGTCAGCTGTTACATCTTTGCATCGCCTCATGCCAACCACACACCGAAACGAACTGTGTGGCACGCTCGCCTGATGGTGAGAGCAGCGCAACGATTATTGCACACATGCACATACGCATGCATGCTCTCTGTCCTTAGTCCAGCGGCACCAGCTGCTTCCGATTGCGCGTGAAAAGTACGTCGCGGAACGTCTGGATACAGCAGACAACCACCCAGACAAACATGATGGCGCAGATGACAAAGAAGGGGCCGAGTGTTGTGTGCCTGTCCTTCTGATACGGCACGCGGGTATTCATGCCCATCAGCGAACAGGTGAAGTGAAGTGGCAGGAAAATGGTGGCGAACGCGTTGAAGATCTGCATCTTGACGTCCATAGCAGCAGAAATCTGTGTCATGCGCATCGACGCGCCCGTCACAAAGTTCAAGTTGGCCTGATTCAGCGTGTCGTGCATGTAGTTCAGTCTGCCAATGACAACGAGCACCTTCTCCAGTGTGTCACGGTAGTGCGCTGATGTGGTGTCGGCGTGTGCGCACACAAAGCAGGCGCGCATCTTCGGCGTCAGCATGTCGTGCAGCAGTCGCTCCTTGTTGTGCACTGCCTTGCGCATTTCGGCAATGTGTCGGCGAACAATCGAGATGCGGCGCAGCAAGTCGGGCTGGTCAAGGTTACCTGGCGCAATCAGCAGCACCATCTCATCGATCGTGTCGACCTCATTCATCACTGACATAGCATCAGGCAGCGCCGCCTCGGTCGTGAAGGACACGAGCGACGCGAGCAGCGCACTCGTGAAGTACGGCCGCGCACCCGCCACACCGCGCACGGCAGGCGAGGCCACACCCGCCGCGTAGCGCGTTATGCGCTGCGGTATACTTGCATTGTCATGTTGTTTTGTTTCTGTGTCTATGCTCTGTCACTATCGTGTATCTTTCCGTGGTTTTTTTGCGATATGTGTGTTGGCTTGTCGTGACGTTGCATGCAAGTAGTCGCAGTAGTTTTTGTCAGGTTAGTACGCACACATGAGTGCGTGCACAACGTGTATTTTTGCACAATAACACTGTGCGTTGCATTGTATGTGCTTGATTGTTTGCGTGCATAGCAAAAGTAACACGTCCACTGTGTGCTTTATGTAGCAACGCTTGTTGCTTTTGTCTCTTTGCCCTTGTGTTTTGTTTTGCACGAGTACGAAGAAGAGTAACACGTTTTCCATTTTTACCGTCCCGTTTGTAGACTTGTTTGTGCCGAAAAAGCTGCTTTGACTATATCGCCCATGTACAACACATGTCATCATCAAACAATTTGCATATATATGCCTTATATTCGTTTGTAGCAACGATAGTGTGTGCTCTCGTTTTGCGTTACACTTGTCATGTAGCGACGTCATTCGCTCGCGCGCCCACGTGTGGCGGCAGTCGTTGTCGCTGTCGTGTCAAAACGTAAAAGACTATATGCTTGTTATGGCAAGCGCGTGCTGCCTTGTGTCGCAACACGATGCACGCTTTGCCGAATTGCAACAGATGCAACATTTATGAGGTACTGTGGTTGTCCTTGTCTTGTCACGGTTTGTGCACACTCATTTTACACTGCTTTGCTTGTGCACACACACATACACACATATATATATTTTGGCGAGCGTCGTGCGCTGCCGTCGTATTTGCTTCTTATCACTGTCGTAAGACGTCGTGTATACATACAGTACGTGCGCGCACATGTCGTTTTCTGCCCAGCGGGACAAAGTGCATGCGTGGGTGGCGGTGGTGAGGGGTGTGTCACTTGTTGTCGTGTTGAGGTGTAGAGCGAGGCGAGGAGAGGGGTAGGGGGGCGATAGAAGAAAAAAACGATACAAACGCTAACGATATACAACACATCGTGTCCGCGCGCACACACACATACACACATACGCTTACACATGCATAGCCGCTGCGTGTGCACACACACACCTGTGCGTCCGCGTGTGTCTTTTTGTTACTTGACAAGCGGTCCGCCCAGCTTGAAGTAGATGCTCTTTGTCTGCGTGTACAGCTCGAGGGCGTGCTTCGACAGCTCGCGGCCAATGCCGCTGTGCTTGAAGCCGCCAAACGGCATGCCACACTCGAACGTGTTCCAGTCATTGATCCACACGGTGCCGGCGTCGAGGTAGCTCGAGTAGCGCAGCGCCGTGTCAATGTCGCGGGTGCAGATGCCGGCGGCGAGGCCGTAGTGCGAGTCATTGGCGCGCGCAATCGCCTCGTCCAAGTCGCCAAACGGCAGCACACACCCCACCGGACCAAAGATCTCCTCACGACACACTCGCATCGTGTCGGCCACGTCGACAAACAGCGTCGGCTGTACAAAGAACCCGCACGTGCCGTGGCGCGCGCCACCCGTCACCACACGCGCGCCCTCGCGCTTGCCAAGGTCAATGTAGTCGAGCACGCGCGTCAGCTGTGTGCGCGAGATGAGCGGGCCCATGTCGTGGCCACACTCATCTGCCGCACCGGCGCCCACGCGCAGCGCCGCCAGGCGCCGTGACAGCTGCTCGACAAACGCGTCAAAGAGCGATGCGTGGACGTACATGCGCGTCGCCGCGGTGCATACTTGTCCCGTGTTGAAGCACAGACCCTTGACCGCCACACGCACCGCCTGCGCCACATCCGCGTCAGCGCAGACAAGCAGCGGCGACTTGCCGCCGAGCTCGAGCGAGACACGCTTCAGGTTGCTCGCACTGCTCATGTGCAGCACCTCGCGGCCGACGTGCGTGCTGCCGGTGAAGGCGAGCTTGTCGACGTCGTGGTGACTGGCCAGCGCCGCGCCCGCGGTGGGGCCATAGCCGGGCAGCACATTGACAACCCCCGCTGGGTAGCCCGCTTGCAGCGCCAAGTCGCCGAGCAGCAGCGCCGTCAGCGGCGTCTGCTCCGACGGCTTCAGCACGACCGTGTTGCCCAGCGCGAGTGCCGGGGCCAGCTTCCACGCCGCCATCAGCAGCGGGAAGTTCCACGGTATGATCTGTCCGCACACCCCAACAGGCTGTCGCTTGACGAGCGCGATGCTGTCGCCCACCGTGGGCGCCACCTCGCCGTCAATCTTGTCGGCAAAGCCGGCGTAGTAGCGGAAGCACTGCTCCGTCAGCGCAACATCGGCGTCACGCGCGACCACGTACGGCTTGCCGCTGTTGACGCTCTCGAGTGCCGCGAGCGCCTCGCGGTGGCGGTGGATGAGGTCCGCGAGGCGCAGCATGCAGTCACGGCGCAGTGTGCCATCGATCATGCGGTGGTGATGCACAAAGGCGCTGCGGGCGGCGCAAACGGCATCGTCAATGTCCGCCGCATCCGCCTCCGCGACGCGGGCAATGACCTGCTCCGTGGCCGGGTTGATGACAGGGATGCACTTGCCCGACTTGGCACAAACAAACTGGCCATTGACGAGCATGTGGTCCATCACACGCTGCAGCTCGTCGTGCAGGAACGACTGTACTGCCGCGACGGTGCTCGCCTTGTCGACGCTCGCTGCCGCAGCCGTGGCGGGTGGTGCGGGTGCGCTCGCGACGAGCGCGGTGGCGGCTGCGACAATGTCGGCTGTCAGCGACGGCGACGACGCAGCACTCGTTGCGGCAGTCGCAGCGGACTTGACTGCAGCAGACTGCATTGTTGTTGTTGTTGTTCTTGTTGTGCTTGCTTGTTGGTGCCTTGTGTTTGTGTGTGTGTGTGTGCTTGCTTGCTCGCTTGCTTGTAGGATTGTCTTACAGCGCCGCTGCTCTTACAATGACGACAAGGACGGCAACAAAGCGCATGTGCATATGTCAAGCATTGTCTACGTGTCGCACGTGCGTGTGTATGAGTGCATGCACTGTCACCGCTCGCTCATCACATGCCTGCTACACACACACACATATACTACTCGCTACTACACACATACATGCATGCATGCATGCATGCATTTGCGCTACGTGCATGTACGCACATGCGACACGCACACGCTACTAGCCTTCTGCTACCAACACTTGTCTACACACATACACACACTCATACGCACGCGCACAAGAGGCGCTGCTGTACTACAAAAACACACACAAACACGCACGCGCAAGCATACGTACAGACTACGCAGGAATGTAGAACTTGCGACGGCCCGAGCCGACGACGTCGCCCAGGTTGGCCGCATACTGATCGCTGTACTGCCACACGTGTGACATGTGGTCCCACGGCGAGTTGCCAATCGCCTCCTCCCACTCCTTGTTGACGACTTTGCGCCACGTGGGATTGTTGGCCGGCAGGTGGGTGCCATAGTAGTACTGCAGGCCAGCGTAGATGGCAAGCATGTTCACCGCCGACACAACAGCCACCTTGAGCACGTGGTGGCGTGGATACTTGACACCATCGCCAAAGAAGCGGTCCGACACGCGCATCGCGCAGAGCGTGTCGACGGCGTCCTTGAACTGCTGCGGGTCCTTGAAGTGCGCCATCGCCTCGGGTGAGTAGTGCACTTCGCGGTAGACGGAGAAGATGTTGCGCATGCGCATCATCCACGGCCCGGGCACACGCGCGCGATACTCGGCGAGCGTGGTGGCAGGCGCCCACACGCCAAACGGACGCGGCATGTCGACAAGCGCTGGTGTCTTTCTCTCACTCTGTGTTTGTGTGTGTCGTGTATGTGTGTCTGTCTGTTGTAGACTACACTGCTCGTGTCACGCGCTAGGCTACATATACACACACGACATGTACACACGACAGAGACGAGTATGTGCATCACATGACATGTGCACACACACAGAGAGAGAGAGAGACATACATTGTCATGTGTGTATACGTATGCATTTGTGTTTTGCTTACTGACAGTCACACACACACACACACACAAGTCGTGTGCACTTGGCCATCATGCACACACACCGCTACTGCACACGCACATACACATTGTGCTATATATTTGTCTGTCATACTGGTTGTTGTTGTTTTGCATGCATGCATGCATGCAGTGAAATGTCGAGGAGGACGACGACACTGCACGAGTGTAGCAACAGCGACAGCAGCGACGCCGCCTACTTGCCTTGCGGTGGCGTCGCGTTGCCGTCGTCGTGTGTTGTGGGCGGCGCTGCTGCAGCGTCTGCCGTGTCGCGTGCGTGCGTCGCCGTCGCTGCTGCCGCCTCTGTGCGCTTGTCCGGCTGCTCCGCCGGCGGCTGCTTGTCCTGCACCGCTGCCGCCTCCTTGCCCTCGTCCTCGTCCTCGTCCTCGTCGTCGTCGTCGTCCTCGAGCTCCTCGGTGAAGCTGTACTCTTCGGACATGATGTAGCGCAGGTAGTCGCCAAAGTTGCCTGCCACGACGCTGAAGCGGTCGGGGTTGCGCATGTGCTGTATGACCTGCCCCACCGTACCAGCCCGCACAGCCGCGGTGCTGTAGTCGAGAAAAAGCCACGACCGCACGGCGGCCGTTGGCACCGCCACACCACCGACAACAACAACCGGCACAGCGCCCGAGGCTGCGGACGTCGGGGTTGCCGCGTTTGTTGTTGCGGTGGGTGCCGTTGTTGTTGTCGTCGCCGCGTCGCGCTCGTGTCCTCTAGCAGCAGCAGCAGCACCAGTGCTACTACCACCACCACTGTTGTTGTTGCTGTTGCTGTTGCTGTTGTTGCTGTTGTTGCTGTTGTTGTGTGTGGCCGAGTGCGGCAGCGGCACCGTCTCGGCGAAGCCAAGCCACTGCGATACGTCGGCATGCACATCGATGCGCGGGTCGACGTACACAACCGTCTTCGTGTCGCCGCTGCCGCTGCTGCTGTCACTGCTCGTTGCACTGCGCTGCTTATCGCCATCACTCGTTGTCACGTCTGCCGCCTGCGTTGGTGGTGGCGTGTGCACCACGTCGCAGTCGGCGTACAACATGGCTAGCGTCACAGGCTGCTGCTGTTGCTGCTCCTGTTGCTGCTGTTGCTGTTGCTGCTGTTGCTGTTGCTGCTGCTGCATGACAGGGTGGTGACGAAAGGCGTGCAGCGCGCCTTGCATCATCTGCTCGACCGAGTACAAGTAACACGGATACGCAGCCTTGTGTATGGCACCCATCACCGGCACCGCCACGCGCGCAAAGCGTGGCAAGTGCACAGCCGGCTTGCTCGACGGCAGCGGCGACGCTGACATGGGCGCTGTCGTGGCTGCACTCGTTGTGGCAGCTGCTGCTGCACTCGCCGCCGTTGCTGTTGTTGTTGTTGCGGCATCTGTTGTCGTGTTGCTTGCGGCTGCCTTGCCGTTGCCAGTCACTCTGCTCTGTAGCACCTCCTTGCCACTCGCCAGTGTCGTCTTGATGAAGGCAGCTGCCGTTGTCGTCACGGTGGGCCTCGCCGTCGCGGCAGATGTGGCTGCTGTCGTGTCATTCGCGTCAGTGGCCGTCACATGTCGCACTGCTGCATTCGTCCTTGCTGCTGCCGCTGCCGTCGTCGTCGTCGGTGCTGTTGTTGCTGCTGTAGCCTCCATGTAGCTGCTGCCATTGAAGCGCTCGAGCATGAAGAGCAGCTCGGCGGCGACGGCGGGGTGGGTGCGTCGCACGCGCTGCAGCTGCTCTTGACCCGCGCGCGGCAGCTTGTCTAGCTGCTGTATGCACAACGTCGGCAGTCGCTGACGCAGGCCCGTGACGTACGCGTCCACGAGGCGCTGTGCCACGGCGGGCGTACGCAGTGCAGGCATGCGCGAGAGCTACAAAGAAAGTACACACAGACACACACACGCGTACACGCAGAGAAAGAACGAGAAGTACACACGAGCGATAGCGTACACGCACACAGCGAGAGAGTGAGCGCTGTGCTCCTACACTATGCAGGCATAAAAGTATGCAAGCGACACGTCATTGCCATCGTGGCGGCTGCAACACACACACACACACACACATGTACATGTTGCAGGCGTGCTCTTGTGACATCGTTTGTATTCTACACACATGTACATAGATGTATATGTGTGTGTGTATGTGTGTGTGTGCGGCTTCTCGTGCACTCATCGCTGTCCGTGCGCCGCGTGCACCATGACGTTGCCGCCGCCTCGTTGCTCGAGCTGCTGCTCGCGCTGTGCGCACAGCTCATGTTGTCGCAATACGTTGCCCACATTCGCGGTCGTCGTCGTCGTCGCGTTGTTGCGACCGCGTGCACCGGCCGCCGACGGCGGCGCAAGACGCGCCACGCACGCGACGGGCGTGTTGACAAGCGCCGACATGCGCGGCCGCAATCGCTCCTCGCCGCTCGCCATCGCGCCCGACGACAACAACGGCGGCGGAGTCGCGGTGGGCGCCATGCAGCCGGCTGCGGGGTGGCCTGTCGTGCGTGACGAGGCCACATTCTCGCGATTGTTGTTGTTGCTGTCATCATCGCTACCACCGCGTGTGTCACTTGGCAGGCGCCGCAGCTGACCGCGCTCCGTGACGGTGGTGCGGTCAAAGAAGCGATCATAGACCACAAAGTGATTGCGCTGCTCACTGCACGCAACGAGGCCGTAGTGCTTGGCCAGAAAGGCGACAAACTTGTCACTCGGCCGGTCAATCGCCAGGCGCTCGGGGTGGGCGGCGTAGGCCTCACACTGCAGCATGTGGTCAAACAGCCGCCTGCCATAGCCGCGTCGCTGACACGTCTCGTCAATGTAAAAGTCGAGCACGCACAGCGGGTCGACTTCGACGAGGCTGCGCGTTTGCGGGTGCACCACAAAGAGCTTCTTTGTGCCCATCTTCAGCACGCCAACGCCGCGACGGGCCGCGACGAGGAGGTAGAGCCGATAGGTGGTGCTCTCGCGCAGTCGCGCGACGGACGTCAGCACCGCTGGCACGCCCTGCGCGTGCTGGCTGCGTACGCCCAGGCCGTCAATGGTCTGGCACAGCGCACGCACACGCGCCGCGTCGCGTGCGTCGTCGTCGCCGCCGCCGCCGTGTGCTGCTGCTGCGGACGACGTGGTGGCCGCACGTGTGCGTCGTCGTGCTTCGTCGAGCTCCTCGCCGGTCCAGCACGACACGCCGTCAGGTAAGTCGAGGTCTGGCAGCGGCGGCAGTGTCGCCGCACTGGCCCCACTACCGCGATGAGGCGGCTGTCGCTGCTGCTGCATGACCATGTACACACACAGACACACGCACACAAACTACATGCTCGTGTGTGTGTGTAAGCGAGCAAGCAAGCGTCATTGCATGCGCACAGCAACAAGACGACACACACACACACAACATAGGGCAAAGGCACCGCGTGTACATGTGTCTGTGTCACGATTGCAACTGTAGCAAGAGTGTATACACACACGCACACACGCACACATACACGCACACACATACATGCACTGTGTGTGTGTGCCTCACCGCAAGTCGTCGAGGCGCATGTGTGTCGGGTCATACTTGTGCCGCTTGCGTGGGCACAGGCCAATCCACACAAGGCCCAGCAGCGTCATGCCGAGGAAGGCGAACTGGATCCAGCGTATGATGGCGCCAATGCCCTTCAGGTGCAGCACATAGACGTTCATCAGGCCATTGATCGCCGTGTACGGGGCATAGTCCTGGAAGGAGCGCACGACAAACTGTATGACCGCATACGACGTGATGAGCAGCAGCGAGGCGTTGAACAAGAAGGCGTTGACGAGCGTGTCGTGCTTTTGCATCGGGTGAATCTGGAAAAAGATGAGCCGCAGCCCAAGCGCAATCTGGCCCTGGAACGTCGCCCACATGAGGTAAAACGCGAGGACGCCGTAGGCGATGATGCCGAACAGCGCAAAGGCGTTGCCGAGGCGTATGAGCAGCGTGTTGAGGAACGGGTCCGCGTGAAACGTGTTGTAGACAAAGATGTGTATGCACCACGCAATGGCGGTGCCAAGGCAGATGATGGCGAGCACGACTTTGCCATACACAATGAAGGGCGACCCGCCGGCCTTGGTGTAGGCCCAGATGAGCTGCGCCTGCTGCGCCTCGAGCAGGTACACCTCGTTGCGCAGCACGCCAATGTGCGTCCGCGTCGCCTGCGCAATGCGCGCGCGCGTCTCCTTCTGCAGCTTCAGCGCCATCTCGAGCAGCGCGTCCGCCTTGGCCAGCACAACGGCCATCTCCTCATTGAAGCGTGCGGCGCCAATCGCCTTGGTGCGGTGCGTAAAGTTGTACAGCAGACGCAGCGGGTAGGCGACGATGCCGATGCCACCATAGATGACGAAGAAGATCCAGCCAAAGAAGCACAACATGCCTATGCAGTACGTCGTGAAGGTGACGTCAATCGTCAGCGTCTCGTTTGTGTACGTCGCGTTCTGGAAGACGGTCGCGTTGTCGACGAGGCTGCGGCGCGCCGTCGTCGCGTAGGCGGCGTACGGTATGAGCGACACCCCCACGCGCGCATAGCACACCGCCGTGATGACGACAAAGACGATGACGATGACGAGCGTCGACAGCACCGCGTTGGCGACCTGCTTGCCCACGCGCGGCTTGTCCGGATCACGTGCCTCGTAGAAGAAGAGGAAGAAGGGGCAGACGATGACCGCCATGACGGCCATGATCCACAGCACAATCTGCCACATCAGCTGCGTGTTCAGCGTGTACGCGTACCGGTTCGGCACCGTCGGGTCGGGCGAGTTGCCCACGTCATAGGGCACGAGCAGCACGCTGCCGAGGGCAAGGATGAGTGCGAGGCCAAAGACAATCTTTGGCAGTAAGTCGCCCACGCCGCTGTCCTCCTCCGACTGGAAGTAGAAGATGACGTACACCGTCAGCGCAATGCACAAGAGCGGTATGAGGATGATCAGCAGAATGAGCCACCAGTTGAGCATGGCCAAGACGCGACGCCGCACGGCGTACACGAATGCGTCTACGCAAGCAACACAACGTCCACACAGACACACACAAACACAATGTCACTACACAGACACTGCGCAAGCGTCACGGCAACGACACACACATACGCACACATGCACAAACATGCATATCGGCACACGCATCGTGTCACACTACCTCTCCGCTAAGACACACACATACACACATACATACAGAGACATGTTGTGCTTTGCCGCCTTCTACGCATACACTCGCGATAGTCATTGTCACCTCGCACACCCCTGCCCACGCACGCGCGCACCGTGGTGGCGCTTGCGGCCTTGTTTACTTGACTACACATTACACACACACATACACGCTGCCGCACACACACGCACGGCATGTCGCCTTGTCACGTTATGACACGCTAATGTGCTCGTCCTACTCCACTGCGTACGCGCACACACACATACGCCTTGCACTGTACTACGCTACACGCCTGCTATCACACGCACACACGCCACGCTCACTTCTGGTCAACTACACACTCGCACACACGCGCGCGCGTGTGCGCACTGCCGCCACCGTCACCGCCGGCTAGTGTGCTGCATCGGCGTCCTTGGCCGCCTGCGCCTGCCGCGCGCGACGCATCTTCTCCATCGCAGCGGCCTCCTCGGCCATCTTCTTCGCCTTCTCGAGCACCGACTTGATGCCGCCAACCATGTAGAAGGCCATCTCGGGTATCTGGTCGTACGAGCCCATGAGCAGGCCCGAGAAGGACTCGACCGTGTCCTCGAGCTGCACATAGTGCCCCGTCATGCCGGTGAACACCTCGGCGACTTGGAACGGCTGCGACAAGAAGCGCGTCACTTTGCGCGCGCGGTCGACGATGAGCTTGTCCTCCTCGCTCAGCTCATCGATGCCGAGCACGGCGATGATGTCTTGCAGCTCCTTGTACTTGGTCAGCATCTGCACAATATCCTGCGCGACATTGTAGTGGTCCACGTCAATGACGTCGGGGTCCATGATGCGCGAGGCGCACTCGAGCGGGTTGACCGCCGGGTAGATGCCCGACTCGGCCACCGCGCGGTCCAGCACCGTCGTCGCGTCCAAGTGCGAGAAGGTGGTCGCGGGGGCCGGGTCGGTGATGTCGTCGGCGGGCACGTACACCGCCTGCACCGACGTAATCGAGCCCTTGGTCGTTGACGTGATGCGCTCCTGCAGCATGCCAAGGTCCTCGGCGAGGGTGGGCTGGTAGCCAACGGCGGCAGGGATGCGGCCCAGCAGCGCCGACACCTCCGAGTTGGCCTGCGTGAAGCGAAAGATGTTGTCAATGAACAGCAGCACATTCTGCCCCTCCACATCGCGAAAGTACTCGGCCATTGTCAGCGCCGACTGCGCCACCCGCGCACGCGCGCCCGGCGGCTCGTTCATCTGCCCGTACACGAGCACGCACTTGGACTCGCCCTTCAGGTCAATGACCTTGGACTGCATCATCTCCAGGTACAAGTCCGTGCCCTCGCGCGTGCGCTCCCCGACGCCGGCGAAGACGGAGAAGCCGCCGTGGCCCTTGGCGACGTTGTTGATGAGCTCCATGATGATGACCGTCTTGCCGACACCGGCGCCACCAAACAGGCCAATCTTACCACCCTTGCAGTAGGGCAAGATGAGGTCAATGACCTTGATGCCGGTCGTCAAGATGGCGTCCTCGGCGGCCTGGTCGGCCAACTTCGGGGCCTCGGCGTGAATCGGCATGCGCATCTTCTCGCCCACCTCGCCGCGCTGGTCAATGGCGTCGCCGAGGACGTTGAAGATGCGCCCGAGCGTCTCGCGGCCGACCGGGACGGCGATGTTGCCGCCCGTCGACACCACCTTCGACTTGAGCTTGAGCAGGTCAGTCGTCTGCATGGCAATGCAGCGACCCGTGTTTGCGTCCAGGTGCTGCACAATCTCGAGCGTCAGGGGCTCGTCACGGCCAAGGTCCTCGACGACGTCGAGGGCCGTCAACACCGGCGGCACACCCTCGGCAAAGTGCACGTCGACAACGGCGCCAATGACCTGCGAGACGTGACCGATGCGGCCCTTGTGGTCGGCACCACGCGTTGTTGTTGTTGCTGCAGCGCCTGCCTTGCTGCTCGCTGCACCTGCAGCGGCGGCCGCCGACGACGACGCCGCACGCATCGGCGCCGAGCAGCGCAGTAGCGCCATGCGTGGCAGACGTGACATCATCGTGTCGCGAATGTGTACGTGTGTATGTGTAATGCTGCGAGCAAGCAACGGTACAAAAGTATGCAGCTACGTATGTGTGTATGTGTATGTGTATGTGTGTGTGTGTGACCGTGTGTACAGCCCTACTCTGCACAGAGACAAACAGCAAAGTGCAGCACGACGCGTGCATGTATACAGTGTCACGAGCAGACGCACATACATGCATAC
>JAKVQF020000776.1:0-28833 GCA_023091115.2 Trypanosomatidae sp. Fi-14 | reverse complement strand
CAGCAGCAGCGCCGAGAAGAGCACCGAGGCACACGCAACCAACACAACACGCTCGACAGCAGCATAGCTGAGTGCAGCGACTGCGTCACGGCTGCGCTGCCACGCTGTGCGCAACCGACGCCGCAATGCTGCCACTGCCGCTGCGCGTGTTGTCCTTGTCGACGACGATGACGACGACGTCGGTCGTGCGCGGTCGCCGTGTGCATCTGCGCGTGTGTGTGCTGCTGCCGTGCGCGACGACGACGACGACGGCGTACGCGACACGGTCTTCTGTCCGCCGCTACTGCTGTTGTTGTTTGCGGGCGCCAGCGGTTGTGCAACCACCGTTGTCACGTTGCGCACATTCGTGTACGGCATCGACCAGCTCAGCGCACGGTACAGGCCATGCGGCAGCGCAGAGAAGTACATATACCACCACTGCAGATTGAGCGACAGCAGCGCACCACGCACGAGCACCCGCGCGCGCTCGTCGTGCTGTGCGGCGAGTGCGTAGTACTGCGCCGCAACCGCCATGTCCTGCCGCGTGACGGGTGAGTTGTGGTGCAGCAGGTCACGCAACACGTCACGCAGGCGTGGTTGGTGTTGCGGCAATGCACCTACACGTGCTGCGCCTCCTGTTGTGGTGGTGGTGCTGCTGCCGCTGCTGCCGTGTGCATCACGTGTGGCCATCGGCGTCCTTGTCGTTGTGCTGTTGTTGTCGTTGTCGTCTGTCACAAGGTGCGTACCAATACCGAGCTGATGCATCACCGCCACCTTGTAGCAGGCGTACGCGTTCTTGTTCTCTGCCGCCAACATGTACGCCGCCAGCGCCTTGCCCGTGTCGACGCCAAGGGTGAGTAGCTCGCCGTGGTAGTACGCATCGCCGACGCGCAGCTGCGCGTCACCGTCGTGGCGCAGCGGGAATGACTGCAGCAACTGCAGACGCAAGCGGCGTCGTGCCTCTTCTTGTGTCAGCAGCCGCGGGGTGTCGTCCATGTACGTGTGTTGTGTGCTGGGTAGCGCACGTGGCGCGGCAGGATGGTAGCGCTGCAACTGCTCTTCTTCTTCTTCTCGTTGTGGCCTGGCCATGTGCGCAGGCAGCACCGGTGCGACGCGCCAAAGCAGATAGATTGTGTGCGCGTTCAGCTGCGCCGTCATCGGCGACGGCAGCGACGACGACGACGACGACGCCGCGTCACTGCCGTCGGCGCCGCCGCTGTTGCTCGCGTCACTGTGGCGTGTACGCGGTACAAAGCCAGGTAAGCTGTCCTCACGCATCACCGCCGCCTCGTCGACACGCGCGTGCGACGCGGCCGTCGCCTGCGACGTCGTCCTCGTCGTCGCGCTTGCCGCTGCGGTTGTCGTGGCCGTCCTTGTAGCAGCAGAAGAGGAGGAGGATGCTGCTGCTGGTGCTGGTGCCACCGCCTCTGCCTCGCGCGGCACATCGAGCAGCTCCTCCAGCGCCTCAATCGCGTGCCAGGTGGCCTCTTCGTTGCCCATCATCGACCAGCTCAGCGTCTCGATGAACCACACGAGCGGTGGTGTGCGCGCACGCACGGACGACGACGATGACTGCTGCTGTTGTTGCAGTGGTGATGATGACCATGGTAAGTCACGCAGCACCTGCAGCTGCTGTTGCTGTTGCTGCGCGAACAACGATGCAGCAGTGGTGGTGGTGGCAGCAGCTGAGGCGTTACCGTTATCTATGCGCCGATGACGACCACGACGCAGCTGTTGCCGCAGCCACCACGACACGTCCGCCATCGCCGTGCGCAGCTGTCGCTTGGCGTACGCCATGCGCTGCGTCAGCGTTCGCAGCGTTGACACGAGCCGCGTTGGCGGCAGCAGCCGCCCCACCAGCGCGCTGTACACGTGTCGCCGCATCCTCTTCGCCTCACGGCCGCGGCCGACAAGGCGCACAGCGCGACTCATCGCTCTGCCAAGGCGGCTGCTGCTGCTACTGCTGTCGCTGTCGCTGTCGCTGTCGCTGTCGCTGCCGTCGTCGTGGTGTGTGTAGGCGCTTGCAAAGCGCGCACGGCGTGCCGCGAGCAGCACCATCGCGCGCACCTCGCGGGCGTGTGTCCGCAGCAGCGCAGAAGGCAGCTGCAACCTTGTCCGCGTCGACGTTGCCCCTGTCGCCGTCGCGTTTGCTGTCGAACCGGTCGTACGTGTCGTGTCGGTCAGCGTCACCTCGTCGCCGTCGCCGTCGCTGACGTACAGCTCGTCGAGCCAGTCGGCGGTGAGCAACTGACTGGACGGCGAGTGACGGTCGAACCATCTGCCAAAGTTCACCACCATCGCATACATACTCAGCACCTGTTCACACGGACTGGCGGGGATGTGCGGAGGACGACCAGTGCTGCTACTGCTGCTACTGCTACTGCTGCCGTTGTTGTAGCTGCCGTGGCCATCACCGCCACCGCCGCTGCCGCTGCCGCCCGTGTGCGCAGCCAGCGGCTTCTCTTCCGTGTAGTCGGCGTCGAGGTGCAACTCGCGCTCGCGCAGCTGTGCGAGGCGCAGCAGCGCGTACACGTGCTGCCGCGCCGCCGCAAGTTCATAGAGCCTCCTCGCTGCCGTCACATTGGCAGGCACACCGCGACCACGCAGCAGCAGCTCCGCCATGTTGTACAGCGCCGTGGCCGTCTCCGTCTTCTGTATGCTGCGTCGGTAGTAGTCGGCCGCCGTGGCATCGTCATACTCGCTCGACTCCACCACCGCCGTCGTACCCGCCGTCGTTGCATGTGGCAGCACCACCGTCGGCTCACTGCTGCTGCTGCTGTTGCTGCTGCTGTTGTTGCTGTTGTGCATCATGCTCGCCGTCATCACTGTCTGCGTGTCGGCGTGCAGCTGCACCACCGACGGTCGCACGGCGCGCTTATACAGGTAGCCGCGTGTGTGCAGATAACCCATCGCGTTGAGTGCGCCCGCGTCATTCGCCGCCTCGCCACGCCGCAGCAGCGACGCCGCCGCGGACACGTTGCGCAGCACCGGCGGCAGCGCCGTGGCGTCGCCGGTGGCGTATAGTTTGCCCAGCATGCCCCACGCACGTACGTCACCCGCCTCGGCGGCTCTGCGCAGGTGGCGCAGAGCCGCATGCCAGCTGCGCGGCACGCCGTGGTGCCCGCGGAGGTGAAAATATCCGAGTGACAGCATCGCCTCGGCGTTGCCGAGGTCGGCGTGGTAGACGTTGAGGTGCACCTGCTGCTCGGCGTACCGTCGCTGCTGCTGCTGTCGCTGTCGCACACGATCGGCGTGACTGCCACGCAGACTGCCACTGCTGTAGTGACGATTGCTACTGCTGCTACTGCTGCTGCTGCTGTTGTTGTTCTCCTCGGCGTACAAGGGCGACGGCGGCAACGACGGCGTCGAGGGAAGCCACAAGCCACGATCCGCATCGGCGCGCACGACGGCCTCGGCGGCGACGCGCATGTGCTGAACCGCGCGCGGACAACTCACGGGCACACCACCGAGGCCATGTGCGTGGCGCTGCGCCAGCGCGGCGTGCGCCTCTGGCACGGCATGCCGTGCCGCCTGCAACAGGTGGAACCGCGCACGTGCCTCGTCGAGGGCGACGCCGACGCCGGCGCTGTGCAGGACGGCGAGCAGCCAATGCAGCCGCCCGTGACCAGCCGCGGCGCCCTCGATCATGTGTGTCACGGCAAGGGACAGGTTACCCTCGACGTACAAGGCGTGCAGCACCTGCTCGTACAGTGCGGTGCGCGCGTGACGTGAGAGGGCGTTGGCGCGGCTGCGGTGGTCGTGGTGACGACGACGGTGGTGCGGATAGTGATGGCGAGGGTGCGTGTGTGATGTGCTGCTGCTGCTGCTCGCTGTGCGTGTCGCCACGTCGATGTCATCGTCATCGTCGTCATCGTACACGAACGACATGGGCGCCGCAAACGACGCATCGGCGTCATCAGCAGCAGCAGCAGTGGCAGCAGCAGTGGCAGCAGCGGGCGTCAGCGCACCGCGTTCGCCATCGCCGTCGAGCACGCTGTCACTGCGCACAAGCGCACCCTTGTGCGTCGCTGGCGCTGTTGTCGTCCTTGTCGATAGGGCAGATTGTGCCGCTTCTGCTGCTGCAGCCGTCTCCTCCTTGTTGTCGTCGCTGCCCTTACTGTCACTCTGTTGTGCAGCAGTCGACTCTGCTGCCGTTGTTGTTGTTGCCGCTTGCTGCGCATACGCCGTGCCGACGACAACAGTCAACAAGGTCACCATGCACAGCAGCAACAACAGCGAGCACAGCGGGGCGTCGTGTGTGTGACGGCGACGTCGACGACGTGCCGTACATACAGTGGCACACCACAACATCAGGCCCATGACGTACCTTGTATACACACACACACAAGCAACATACATGTATGCCATACACAGTCGCAATGTTGCACAAGTGCATGCATGTGTGTCTGCGTGTGTCTGTGTGTGTGTGCATGTGTGCTGTTCATGTATTACCGTCTCGTAGTGTTAGTCTTATCATTACGTACACACACACACATACAAACACACACACACAGACATACGTCTGTGTATGCGCTCACACAAAGAGAGAGGCATGTGTTGTCACAACAGGCGTCGTGGCAGTGGGTAGTGCTCCATAAAGCTTGTATCGTTGCGTAGCGCAGAAGCGTATGCGATGGCGACGGTGACTGTCGTGTCCTGCAGCAAGCTATGCACCATAGCAGCCGCAAGCGGCACGCGAATGGCAATGACACCACCGCCACACACTCGCTGCTCTTTCTTCTTCGTTGCTGGCTGCAGCTGCTGCTGCTGCTGCTGTTCCTCGTCGTCATTGTTGTCGTCCTCGTCATCATCGACAAGAACGCGACCACGCAGCTCAGCTTCGGTGCTCTCAACGTAGCCATAACATGACACCTCGAAGCCGTGGCGCAGCGTCGCCAAGCTAACAATGCGCACGCCCTTGTTGTTGTTGTTGTTCTTGCTGCTGCTCTTCTTGCTGCTGCTGCTGCTGCTCTTGTTACCGCCGCGTTGTAGCTGTACAGCAACGACGCTGTGCTCAAGCATCGCCGCAAGCTGCGCCAGCGACGGCGGCGGCTCGGCGTCGGCCAGGTCAGCGAGTGCGATGAGGCGCAGTTGCGACAGGGCAGCGCGCAACACACACGTCGTTGTTGTTGTCCCTGCACGGCTGCTGCTGTTGCTGTTGCTGCTGCTGCCACTGTTGCTGCCGTGTGTTTGGTAGTATTGTATGAGTGGCTGCAGGTAGGCGTGCCACAACGCACGACGTCCGCCACTGCCTTTGGCCGTTAGCGTCGCCACATCCGCCCGCGTGTGAGGCGGCGGCGGTGGTGTGTTGGGGCTCTTGTCGTGTGCAGATGCTGTCACATTGTCTCCTGCTCGTTGTGCTGCTGCTGTTGCTGTCGTGGCAGTCATGTCACGTGCGTGCTCCAGGCGTACCGTGTGCACCTGAGCACGCCATTGCACCTTCTTGGCAGCAGCGTAGCTCTCTGCAGGATGTGGCAGCAACGACAGCGGTGTCCACGCCGCCCTCTCCGTCGTCGTGTGCTGCTGCTGCTGCTGCTCGTCGTTGTTGTCGTTGTTGTGTGCGCTCGTGAGGCGGTGCACAAGAAAGCGACGTGACACGACGTGACGATTGAGGCCGTTGCGTGCGTCGAGCACGTATGCCGCGTCACGCAGCCACGCTGCCGTCTCACTGTCATAGTTGTCATTCTTGTTGTCGTTGTTGTTGTCGCCATCCTTGTCACCATCGAGCGACAGCCGCGACAACGACCTCGACGGCAGCAACAGCTGTATGGCGTGCTGTGGCTGCAGTCGTCGCAGCAGCTCCAGTGTCACACGACGCCCCGTGCTCAGCACCCACCCGTGCGTGTTGACGACGACGACGTGCGTGCGTGCGAGCTGCCGCGCGACGACGCACACGCGCGCCACCGCCTGCGCCGTCGTTTGTGGGCAGCTCGGTGTGTTGGCGCCGACAAAGCACGCAACGAGCTGCTCGACGGCAGCGTCGCTGTCCACGTCCGCTGCACCACCGCCGCCGCCGCTACCACCGCGCGTTGACGCGGTGCAGCTGTGTACATAGGACTGGGCGGCCTCGTCGTGTGGGCGCAGCAGCGGGTAGCGCACACGGTAGATGGACAGCTGCGCCGGTACGCCCATCTCGGGCTGCCCCACATCTGCCTCGAGCCAGTAGCACACACCACACTGCGAGACAAGGGTGTTGGTGAGGAAGCGACAGAGCGTCGTCTTACCCGTGTCAGCCGCCCCCACGACGACGCACACACCCTGCCGCATACGGGCAATGGCGGGCACCACGCCAGGCAACAGGGCACGATCGATGCACACGTCGGCGTGTCGCGCGAGGAAGGCGGGGACGTCAATGTACGTGTCCGGCTGTNTTGTTGCTGTTGTCGTGTGCGTCGTTTGCGACGGGGCATGTCGCGTGGCAGGACGCGGTGTCGACGCACCACACCGCCGCCGTAGCGGTAGTCGCTGCTTCTGGTGACCGTGTCATCGTCATCGTGGCCGCCGTGTGGCTGTCGCCGCGGTGGACGTGTGCTGCTTCGTCGACGTGTTGCCGTCGCGTCGGCGTCGCCGGGTGTGTACGCTTGCAGCACAACGACGATCGTCATGGCGGCAACGGCGGCGGCACCGAGGGCGCGACGCCACTGCATCAGCGTCGCGTCCACCCAGGCGCGGTCGACGGCGCCAAACACGGCCTCGGCGTCGTAAAGATACGCCGCAGTCAACGCGGACGATGCGTGCGCGTCTGTTGTTTGTGTTGTTGTCGCATGGCGTGGCCGCGTCACTGTCGTTCTGCTGCTCTTGTTGTTGTTGTTGCTGTCGTCGTGACGTCGCTGAGCAGCACAGCGACGCTGCAGCTCTGCCCACGAACACACAACACCGTCATCACTGCACTCGCCGTCGTCCTCGTCATCGCTTGTTGCGCCGCCGTTGCTGTTGCTGTTGTTGTTGTTGTGCTTGTTCACCGTTGGCAGTATCAGTGGCAGAGCGTGTGGCGGCGTGGGCGGTCGCGTCGCGGCGGCCGCCTTGCCAGGCAGTGTACACGGCACTGGCGTGCACACGACGCGGTGGTGACGCGTGAACAGTGTCAGCTGCTTGCGACCGAGCAGATAGCCACCAAGAGCAGCCTCACCCATGCCGAGCCCGACCACACCACACGGTCCGTGTATGGTGACTGGTCCACCACACAGCCCGAGCAGCGTGTGGTGACAGACGTAGCCGTCATCATCGTCATCGTCATCGTCCTTGTTGCTGTTGTTGCTGTTGCTGTTGTGGCGACGAGGAGCAGCAGGCAGGTGCATCTGGTAGTAGACGGCACCGAAGCGTTGCGGTGTCGTGTTGCAGACTGTTGCCGCACGCAACGGCGACGACGATGACGACGCCAGTCGACGTCGCGTTTGCGCGGACTGGGCTGTTGCTGCCGCCGCTGTCGTCCTCCGCTGTGCACAACGCATACGCGCAATCAAACCGAAGCCACCGCCGCCGCCATTGTCAGCGCTGTTACTGTTGCGCGCAGCGTCAACGACACGGCGGTGGCTCTTGTCCTCGGCAACGTCGTCTGTCTCGTCCTCGTTGACATCATCGTCATGTACGCTGCTCTCCGTGTCACTATCTTGCTCATTGTCATCGTCACTGCCGCTGCTGCTGCTGTCGCTGTCGTCGTCCTCGCTGTCGTCGTCCTCGCGCAGCAGCGCCGCCTCCTCGCGTGCTAGGTAGTCGTCATCGTAGCCGCGAAGTGTGTGACGGTCGTGTGTGCTCTCGTGCAGTCGACCACGCGTGCGCACAGACGACCCACGCCGCGTTCGCGGCTGCTGCTGCTGCTGCTGCTCGCCACGCGTAGCCGCCTCGTCATCCTCGTCGCCGGTGCACACGTCCGCGCCGCTGTCCTCGCGACTGCCACTGTCGCCGTCGCCATCGTCAAAGCGAATGACGTCATCGCCAATCGCACTGCGGCAGCGACGACGACGGCGGCGACGGCGACACGATGCGCTGTCACTGTCGTCGCTGCCGCCGTGTGCATCGTCTGCGCTCGTCGCCTCGTGCGCATGTCGCTGCTCGTGTCGCTGGCGCTGTTGCAGCAGCAGCGTGTGTCGCCACGAGCGATTGGCAATGAGCGGCTTGGCTGTCGTCGTTGTCGTCATCGCCAGCGTCTGTGCTGTATTGCTGTTCGTCTCGTCCGTTGTTGTTGCTGCTGCTGCTGCTGCCGTGTGCTGCTGGTGCTGCTGTTGTTGTTGTTGTTGTTGTGTCATACGCTGCTGCACCGCAGCAGGAATGACGAAGCGCGTTGCTGTCCTCGTTGTTGCGGGTGCAGCAACGTCATTGTTGTTATCGTCGTGGCTGTCGTTGTTGTCGTCGTCACGGCTGCTTGCGGACGCATTCGTCGTCGTGGGCACGTCGACGATGCCAGACAAGGCAACACCACAACGACGACGACGTGCGCTTGGCTGCACCGATTGTACAGCACTGCGACCAGCATCATCATCATTGTTGTGCACAGCAGTGACAGGAGCTGTCGTTGTTGTTGCTGCCGTTGTCGTCACGGCGCTCACAACACCGAGTGGCACGGCACTGCCAGGCATCACCGTCGCGCCGCGTGCGTCGACAATGTGACGCACACGCCTGCCGGACATGTCTGTCTGTGTGTCTGTGTGTGCTTGTCTGTGTGCGTGTGCGACACAGCTTAACACACACCCACACACACGCACAAGCTACCGCACACAATCGACAAGAGCAAGCAGTGCACACGCACACGACAATGAATGCGCACAGGGTGTGTATACACACGCTCTTACCGTGTGTCTGCGTGTATGTATGTTATACGCTTGCACTTACGCGTTTGCGCACACGCAGTCGCTCGCTTACCTTATACAAACACACATACACACACACATACACACATGTGTACGTGTCTTGCTTATACGCGCTGCCGTGTACACACGCACATGCTATGTCGACGTCGCAAAGCGCACGCGCTTATCACGACGTTGCTGTGGCTGTTGTGTGCGCTCGCCCGTCTTGTGGCCCTCTGCTGCGGCGTCTGACGTAGTCGTCGTCGTCCTCGTCTTCGCCGCCGCCCGTACTCGCCGCTCCGCCACCTCACTCGCGGCCGCCGTCTGCGCCGTCGTCGCCGCGAGCAGTTGTCGTCGCTGCTCCTCGAGCACGCGCGCATACGCGGCCGCCCTCTTGGCGGCCCGCTCCGTCTTGCGCTCGTCACGCACCTGCACACGCTTCTGCCGCTCCGCCTGCTGCAGCTGCGCTGCGCGTACGCGCTGTGCAATCGTCTGCCGCGCCGCCGCCGCCGCCGCCGCCGCCGCGGCCATCGCTGCCGCGTGCTCTGCTGACACGCCACCGCGTGCAAGCAACGCCGTCGTCGCCGTGCCCTTGCCCTCGCTATTGCTGCTCGTTGTTGTTGTTGCTGCAGCAGGCGCCGCGCGTGCGTTGGCGTTGCCGTCGTCCTTGTCGTCGTTGTCGACGCTGCTGCGTGCGCGTTTGCGCTGTGTTGTTGTCGTCGCATTCGCCGTCGACGCCAATGCCTGCTGCTTCGCCTTCTTGCTGCTGCTGTTGCTGCTGCTGCTGCCTTGTGCAGCGTTCTTGTTGTCATCGTTGTCGTTGCTGTCGCCGTCACTGTCGCTGCGTTCGTCCTCCTCGTCACCGTTCTTCTTGTCGTCGTCGCTGCCGCTGCGCTTGACTGCCGGCGTCGTGGTCGACGGCAGCACGCCATGACGTGTGCGCACGCGCAACGCGCCATCGGTGCCAACACGAAAGCGCATCGCGCGTTGTGCCTGCACACTCGCCTGCATCTTGTCATAGTACGCCTGCAGCTGGCGTGGCAGCTCTGCATTCGCCAGCGGCAGCACGCAGTGCAGTACACCGCGATCGAGCTCGTACGTCGCCTCGTGCGGCTTCACACGCAGCCCGTCTGGCATCGGCAGCACCAGCCGATACTTGCGCGTGTGCGCCGTCGTGTCGACGACGAGGGTGTCCTCGCTTGTCGCGCTCACGTCAATCTTTTGCTCCGGCACGTGATGCAGCGTGACGTCGACGAGCATCTGCAGGCGTCGAAAGTGCAGCTCCATGTGGTAGCTTGGCTCTTGTACATTACTGTTGTCACCAGCAGCTGCAGCAGTTGCAGCAGCAGCAGTTGTAGCAGCAGGTGCTGCTATTATTGTCTTACCTTGTTGCTGTGCGGCTGACGTGTTGCGTGCCCCTTTGCTCTGCGCCGTGATGCTCTTCGCCTTCTTGCTACGCTTGCCATTGCCCTGTGCTGCATCCGTGTCGACTGCCCTTGTGTTGTTGTTGCTGTTGTTGTTGTTGTCGTTGCCGAAGCGGCGACGTATGTCAGCAATCTCGTCGGGCAGTATGATGGCTGCGTGTCGCTTGCGTGCCGTCGTCGTCGCCGTCGTCGTGTTGCTCTTGTCACTCTGCGCACCGTCTGCGTTGCCCTCTTGTGCACCGCGAGCGTGTTGCTTGATGCGCTTCAGTTGCGTCTTCTTTGCTCGCACATGCGCCTCGTGTCGGGCGGCACGCGCACGTGACGCGATCAGGCGCAGCTCCGCCTGCTCCTTGCGCATCTGTGACGATGTCATGGTGACGACGAGGGTGTAGGTGTATGCTTGCGTGTGTGTGTGTGTGTGTGTGTGTGTGTGTTCTCTTCGTTGCGTGACAAGGCAATGGACAATGCAAATGTGATGTAGTGGCAGTCATAGACCTGTATCCATGGCACGAGTGTATGTATGTGTGTGTGTTTGTATGTGTCATCGCATTGCTGTGCACATGTCACACACGTCACTAGATTACATACTCGACAATACACATATATACACAGACAGTAAGCGAGAGAGATAGAGAGAGTGATACATACATTGTGTACATGTGTGTATATATAAAAATATGCGTGCATGTGTGTGCCTTGGCAACAGCATGCGTGCAGTGCGTGTCGTGTGCGCTACATGGTCCACTGCACGTGCTGCTTGCCAAGACGCAAGGCACGATGCACACTGCGCACACAATGTGCACGCGACAACGTCGTCGTCATCGTGTTGTTGTTGTTGTTGTCATCTTCGTTGCTGTTGCGCTTATCGCTACTGCTGCCGTTGCACGTCTTGTTGTGGCTGCGCACGCTGCTCGCCGTCGCCGCGCGCACACCACCTCGCGGCGTGTGCGTAGTGCGCGCACGCGTGCAGCGGTTGCTTTTGCTGTCGTTGTCACTGTAACGGTCGTCTGTCAACGCATGTATGACGTGCCATCGCGGCTGTACGGCAAACGCACCGTCCACCGTCGTCTCACTGCCCGTCGCACTGCGGCCGTCCACATTGTCCTCGTCGTCGTCGTCGTCGTCGTCGTCGTCGTTGTGTATCGTCAAGACGTTTCGCTCACTACTGTAGCGATATCTGCTGTTGCTGTTGTTGTTGTGTGCCACGCCAGCTGCAGCTGCAGCACTGCTGTGACGATTGCTGTACGACGTCTGCTCAGTACGTGTAGCATCACCACCCGCAGCCGCAGCAGCAGTAAGCACAGTGCGTGCCGTGGCCGTGTCTACGCATGCTTGCAGTGCGACAAGCGGCGACGTCGCGTGCACATCAAAGACGCCAACGGGCCGCTCATGCAGCGAGAGCTGCACAGCATGCGAGGCCGACGCGGACGATGGCTGCTGCTGTTGTTGCCAACATCGCCGCCGCAGTGCTGCGCTCATGCATGCACTGCGATATGGCCGTCGTCCGTGTTGTTGTCGTTGCTGTTGCTGACCAGACTGTGACGTGTGCACGCTCGTGTCATGTCGCACAGCCGCATACGTGTCGTCGTAGCCATCATCTGCAGCAGCAGCAGCAGCAGCGCCGACTGTCACTGCATGCTCAGCATGACCGCTTCTGCTGCCACCGCCGTCATCATCATTACTGTCGTCGTCGTCGCTGTTGTGTCGTGTAGTCGACGTATGCACATGCGCAATGCGATGCAGCTCTGCCTTCAGCGCGGGCAGACGCAGATGCTTGGGCAATGGCGGTGGCGTAGGCATCGTCACCGCCACATGCGTCATGGTTGTGGTGCTGCGGCGGCCTCTTGTGACAACAAGATTGCTGCTGCTGCTGCTGTTGCCGCTGCTGTTGTTGTTGCTGCTCCTGCACGGCAACGCGTGCGTGCTGGCAGACAGTGTGGTGCGTGACACGGACATGTTCGTGTGCCGACGTGCAAGACATTGTGGTGGTGCAGCGGCGGCTGTTGCGGCTGCTGCTCTGCCACCATCACTGTCGATACGCAGCCGATGCACCGTCGTGTGTGCGCGTGCACAGCGCAGCAGCGGTCGCATGTATCGCTTGGCAGCAGTTGACATTGCTGCTGCTGCTGTCGTCGTCATTGTTGTTGTTGTTGTTGCACTCGTGCACGTATCGTCGATGCCGCTGTCATGACGCACACGTGCACCACCGCCACCGCCACCGCCGATGTCGCCTGCAGCGTCGTCGTCGTCCTGTTCGCCGCTACGACCGACGTTGTCGTTGTTGTCGTTATTGTGTTGCACTGTCATGTCCGACAGCGCCGCAACGGCGCTGACAAAGCGCTGTGCAGCACCGCTGCTGTGACGTGCATTGACCATTGGCAGCGGCAACGGCAACGACGTCGGCAGCAGCGACGACGAGGAGGACGATGACGATGACGCACTGCGTCTACGGCCGTCTGCCGTCATGAGCAATACACTGCCACTGCTACAGCTGTTGTGTTGTTGTTGTTGCTGGTCTGACCCCAGCAACCGCTGCGATTGTCGTGTTCGTCGCACAGCACCGTTGTTGCTGCCGCTCGTGTCGTCGGCGTTGTTGCTGCTGCTGCCAACGTCGTCGTCGTTACGCCGCGCACCCGCGTGCATGCGCGCATGTGCTGCAGCTCGCGTGTTGACGTCGTGTACAAAACACGGTAGACTGACCACGACGTGTTGCATGCGTGTCGCATACGCCAGCGACGGTGGTGGCAGTGACGGTGATGACGGCGAGGACGGCTGCTGTTGTTGTGACAGCTGCTCGTTGTTGTTGCTGCTGTTACTGCTGCTGCCGTCATTGTCGTGCTGCTGCTGTACAATGGCAGCGAGTGTGTGTGCGTGCAGCTGCAGCAGTCGCTGGCGATGATCGATGCCGCTGATGAGATAGTGCAGCTCGCCCTTGACACGCACGAGGGCGTGTGTGACAACGGCACGACAGCGCTCGAGCACACGTGCCGCCAACACACGATGCTGCACTGGCGATGTTGTCGTCGTCGTCGCTGGCAAGATGTGCGCCGGCAGCGTCGATGACATGACCGCGTCCACGTGCTCGTCACGCAGTGCATGCAGAGGTGTGTACGAGGCGAAGGCGAAGCCGCCGTGTGCAATCTTCTCACTGCTGCCGCTGCTGCTCTTCGTGTTGTTGTTGTTGTTGTTGTTGTCATCGACACCGCCAGCGAGCGCAGCCGCGTAGGCGACGGCAGCCTCGACGATTGCTACGGCAGACCAATGCGATAACGTGTCCGCGTGCAGCCGTGCAAAATATGCGCTGTACGACGACGACGACACGCGCGTGTTGTTGTTGTTGCTGCTGCTGCTGCTGCTGCTTGCCGTTGTGGTCGTTGTCGTTACAAAGGACGCACACAACGCCGCGTAGCATTGCACAAGAGCGAGCATCGACTGCAGCAGCACCGGCCCCGTGTACAGCGCCGCCGTGTGGTAGGACATCGCCGTGTCGTGTGCAATGCTCGCGTGCAGCAGACGGTGCAGCGGGAGCAGTGGCAGCAGCGCCGCCTCGGGTGCAACGACACAGCCGTGGCGCGCACGCACACGCAGCTGTGCCGCTGCTGCAGCAGCTGCCGATAACGACGATGGCGGTGACGCTGCCGTTGCTGCACGTCCTTGTCGTGTGCTGTTGCTCACATGGCTGCGACCGCTGCGCGCAGACACGGCTCGCGCACTACCACCCCTGCTGCTCGTCGTCGCGTGTTGCTGCTGCGGTTGCCGTGTCGCATCACACACCGCACGCACACCGTCGTCACCCTCCGTGTCGTCGTCGTCCTCGTCCTCGTCGTCCTCGTGGCGGTCGCTGTCATCGACGTGTTGCATCAGTAGCATGGCGAGGCCCGGTCGCGTGCGCACGACACGCGCGAGTGCGTGCGAGAAGGGCGCGACGCCGTAGCCGCCATAGGCGTGCACAAGCAGCGGATGCAACACCGCGGGGCGACCGCTGTGCGGCTCAACGAGCGGCGGCACATCGCGATCATGCAACAGCGACAGCAGCAATGTCACGTCGGCTGCCCGCAACACATCGCCGTCGTGCGTCGCATTGTTGCTGTTGTTGCAGCAGCGGCGTGCCTGTGGTGATGGCACACGTCGTGCTGCAGGTGCTGTGTTGTTGTTGTCGTTGTTGTCATCGTTGTGCTTGTTGTTGTGCATCGCGTCAAGACGATCTGTGCAGTGTTGCTGTTGCTGTTGTGCCAGGTACTGATGCAGCACCTGCTCTACACGCGCCACAGCATCCCCGCGCAGCTGCAGCAGCTGCGTTAGCAGCGCCGCGACGAGCGGATGCGCACACGCCGCCTCGTAGCCGCCTTGCTGCGCTCGCTGCTGTAATGGCTGCTGTGCGTCGCATTGTTGCTGCTGCTGTTGTTGCACATCGCAGTTGCGGATGTCGCCGTGGTGACCGCTGCGCGTCGTCGCTGCCCACGTCGCCGCCGCAGCAGCTGTGACTGTTGTCGTCGCGGCGGCGGCGGCGGTCGTCGTCGTCGTCGTCGCAGCTGTGATCGTGGCGGCGGCTGTCGTCGCCGTGTAGCACGCGTGTAGTGGTATGTGCACCGTACGCTGCAGCAGAGCCGCAGACGCGTTGGCGACGTGTAGTGTCGGCATAAAACTCTGCCGTCGCACACGCAGTCGCGATGGACGTGGCAGCGGCGCAGCGGCATTGCTGCTGCTGCTGCTGCTGCGACTGTTGTTGCTGCTGCTGCCGTTGTTGCTGCTGCTGCTGCCGTTGTTGCTGAGACGGCGCGCAGTGGCAGCTGTCGTCGCATCGGCACTGCCGCTGGCCATGTTGTTGTCGTCATTGTTGTTGTTGTTGTTGTTGCTCGTCGTTGTTGTTGTCCTCGTCGTGTCGACTACGCTCGTCACCGTTGCGTCGTCAAGGTGCAGCTGTACGCGTAGGGCGGCGAGCAGCTGCGCCTCGTCGCACTGCAGCAGTGCAGCAAAGCGACCGTCATCGCCCGCATACAGAGCGCGTGGCAGTGCACGCATCAGCGCAAACACCACAAGCTGCGCCGCATGACGCACACACGACAGCAACAGCGGTTGTGCGGCCAAGAAGCCGGCGAGCTGCTCAGGCAACGAGGCCGTGTGCAATCGACGTCGCTCACGCAGTGTGTCGCCAGTGTGTGGCCGCCCGGCCGCGGTGGCTGCGCGCTGACGTGTATGTCGTTGCTGCTGCTGCTGCACACAAACGTCGTCACCGTCGTCGCTCTCGTGCTCGCCATCTTGTGCTCGTGTGCTGCTGGTCCACAGCAGCGGCGCCTGTGTACCACGCAAGGTCGCGTCGAGCAGCAGCAGCTCCTCTTCCTCCTCGTGTTGTTGCTGCTGTTCGTCTGCACTTGTGTGTGCTGCTGCCCTTGTCCTTCGTACAGGCAGCAGCTCTCTCGTCGAGGGCATCGCTGCCACTGCCTCGTCGTCTACACACACTCGCTTGCCTGCCCTTGCGTTTGTCGCGCCTGTCACTACTGCTGTTGCTGCTGCCGTCGCCTTCGCGTGGCTGCGACGTGATGTGTGTACGTGCACCATGCGCTGTAGTGTCTGCGTCAGTGCAGCACGCAGCAGTCGCGTCTCGTCGTCGTCGTCCTTGTCGTCGTCGTGTTGTTGCGGCCGATGTGGTGGTGTGCTTGTTGTCCGCAACGGCGTGTGTGCGCGTGTGTGCAGTGGCGTGACGGTGACGTCATCGTCGTTTTGCTTGCTCGCAACACGGCGAACAGCACCACCACCGTCAGCAGCAGCATCGCTCTGGTCGCCGCTCGCCGCGTTGCTCGCGTCGGCTGTCACGTGATGGCGCTCGCGTACACTGCAGTCGCCAGCGCAGTCGTCATTGCTGTCCGTGTGTGCTGCGCGTATGCGCGACGACAGTGCACTGGCCGGCACGACCACGATGCGGCGTTGTGCGCGCACGCGACACGCGCTGTGCTGCTGTTGGCGCTGCTCCTGCTGTCGTCGCCGTCGTTGACGTCCTTGTCGTTGCTTGCACGTCCTACGCACATCACGCTGTGACAAACGACACGACCGCTGCAGTGTTGCGCAGCGATCTCGTTGTCGCTGTAGTTGTTGCCGACGTCGGCACGTGTCGTCTGACGCCTTGCTGTTCTCGTCAGTGTCCCTGTCGTCGTCGTCATCGTCGCTGCTGCTGCTGCCGTCGCGCAGCGTTGACGACGACAGCGACACCGATGATGACAGCGACAGCGACAAGGGCGAGGACGAGCTCGCCTGCGTGCGCGCTGCAATGAGCGTTCGCTTCAGCAAACACAACAGCGCACGCGACATTTGCTGCTGTTGCTGCTGCTGCCGTCGCCGTACTCGACGCTGACCTTGTCGGCAATGTCGCCGCGACGCCCTCGTGTGTAGCGCGTGCGCATCGACGGCAGCGCAGCGTATTGACGACGCAGTCTCGTCATCGTTTGCGCTACGCTGTTGCTGTGCGTTGCGCGCAAAGAAGCTTCGCACAACGTCGCGCATGACGTCATTGAGACGTGGTGTCGGCACAGCAGCAGCAGCAGCAGCCGTCATCATCATGCCCTCGTGCTTCTGCTGCTGTTGCGTGCTCTTGTTGCTGTCGTTGTTGTCGTGTCGTTTGTCGTGTGGTGTGTGTACTAGCGTGCAGTAGCGCAGCTGAAAGGCACGCAGACGACGTCGCAGCAGGTATGCACTCTCCGGCGCGTTGATGTACGACGCAGCGTTTAGCGGTGGTGCGCACGCGAGCGACGGCTGCAGCGAGGCCGACGTCGATGACGACAATGCACGCTTCGCATCAGCGGCTGCTGCTGTTGTCTGTGTGACTGGTGTGCGTCGTGGCAACGGTGGCTGCATGGTGCTCGTCGCGCGCGCAAAGAGAATGACGCTGCAACAGCGTAGTCAATGTGGATGTGACTGTCTGAGTGTGTATGCCTGCGTGCTTGCGTGTCTGTGTTCCTTTTGCGTCGATACACATACATACGCGCTCTCACACACACATGCAGAGCGTCAACGAGCACACACACTGACAATGACAAGTTGACAAGACAGCATGTATGCTAACAGTGAGTGTGTGCACACACACACACACACACACAACACAACACACACACACACAAACGTACGCATGCATATATGCAGGACAACAGCACTATACACATGCGTACTGTAACAATGTCTGCGGGGCTTATGCAATGGCTTGCCTGTGTGCAAACAGGGGTACACCACAACAACAACAGCAAGCGGCATGTGTGTGTGTGTGTACGTGTATATGTGCGTGCGTGCATCTGTGTGTATGTGCGTGTGTGCGTGTGTGTGTGTCTTTACTGCTTCTCTGTCGTATACGTACGTCTTGTATATTTCCGCAGCATCTCTTCGCAACGTACACACACAGCATTGCCTGTGTATGGTCGAGGTACTCGCACAAGCGACGTTGCCAATGACCACCTGCACACACACAGCCACACACGTGTGCATGTGTTTGTGTGTGTGACATTACACCATTATGCTGCAAACACACACACACACACATACACACACACACACATGTATACAAACATATACATACATATACGTATGTCTGCACGCACTGCTTGCCTTGTCAACGACAGGCGTACAACACAAACACACACACACACACATACACAAACACATACACACGAGTATATATATATACATTCGTGTACACGGACATACGTACGTACACACAAAGAAGAAGAACGAGACACACATACACATACAAAGCGAGTGTGGGGGCGGCAGTGAGAGAGGGGCAGTGACACGAGTGGAAAGGGTAGTGCAAAGCTAACATAATCGCACCCGCATGCACACACACACGCACGCAGCGAGACAGAGGGAGTGTGTGTGTGTGTGTGTGCGTGTGTGTGTGTGCGTGATATACGCATAGGCGCGAAGAGACAACAATATGCACATACAACGCGACGCATACACGCAGGCAAACATACTGCACCAGTCGACTCATGCACGCAGTCACGCACATTGTTACTGCTGTCCTCTCCCTCTCTCTATGTGTGCGTTGTGTGTGCAAACGCTACAGCAGGAGCAACACGACAGCGACAACAACACCACACAAGGCCAGTGTCGCGCCAATGTACAGTGTAGACATGTCTTGTGTCAGTGTTCGATGCATGCTTGCACGCACACGCTGCGCAGATAATTTGCTATTGCTGTTGTTGTTGTTGTTGCCGGTGCGCTGCTGCTGTTGCTGCTTGCCGTTGTTGCTGCTGTTGTTTGTGTACGCGTCGTCATTCACATCACTGCGCGTCGCGGTAGCGCGTGTTGCGCCAGCATCACTACTCGTGCGTGACACAACAGCAGCAGCATGAGCAGCAGCAGCAGCAGCAGTAGCGAATGGTGCAGTCTTGCAGCGCGTTGATGCACGCCCCACCGACTGCCTGCTGCCGCTGCTGCTGCTCATGCACGCCACACTGCTGCTCTTGCTGTGCTGCGGCCCCGCAGTCGTCGAGAGTGACAGCAGCGTCGATGTCAGTCGTGCGGCACGCTTGCCAGTCGGTGCCTGCACACCATTGCTATTGTTGTTACTGCTGTTGTTGCCGTGTGCACTGCGCGACGGCGTCGACACCGTCGTCGAGGCCGGCGAAGGCGACGACGCCGTCGCCGTGGTCGTCAATGCCATCGCACATGAGGTCATCAGTGTCATTGTCGAAGGTGCAGTCGTTGTTGTTGTTGCGGCTGTTGTTGTGCCGGTGCAACTACACGACGACGAGTCCGTGTACGTATGACTGACGCCGTCGTCACCGCGTGTCGTGTCAACCTCGGCAGTGTCCTCGGTGTCGTGTTTGTGCTGCGGCATGTGCACTACGTCGTGCGGTGTCAGCGTGGCAGCGGCTGCCGCCTCTCGCTGCTGCTGCTGCTGCTGTTGCTGTTGCTGCTGCAGTGTCAGTAACAGCTGCTTTTGCTGCTCGAGTGTGTCATGCGCCGTCGTGAATGCCTCGACGGTGGCGCTGCTACGCAGCATAAACGACAGCGCGCACTGCGACCACAGCGCGTCCTTCACCCACGCATACGCACGCACACGCGACTGCAGTGCGGCAGTGTGCATCTGCAACGTCTGCGTCAGCTGCGTCGTCGCATGCTGCCACGAGCACGACGGCGACGGTGACGACGCTGCGCCATCCACCGCTGTTGCTGGTGCTGGCAGTGTGCACTCGAGCAGCACATAGTCGCTGACATGCATTGCAGCCGTGGCAGCACTGCTGCTGCTGCTACTGCTGTTGCATGTTGTCGTGGCGAGTGACTGCAGTGTGTTGCCGACATGCTGCAGCGCCGGCAGCACCACCTCGACCGTTCGTGTTGCGCCGCCACTACTGTTGTTGTTATGACCACGTCGCTGGCGTGCCGTCGTCTTGTCACGTGGCAGCGGCGCCAACACCGCCGTCGACGATGACGACGTGGCAGCACACGTACCGGCTTGTCGCAGCTGCGCATCAAGGTTGCGCAGCGGTGGCAGTACATGGCGTCGCGCCCACGCAATGACGTTGGCCGCAGACGACACCGTTTGTAGTTGCTGCTCGTATTGTTGTTGTTGTTGCTGCTGTTGCTTTTGCTCGTGCTGACGTGTTGACAATGTCGTCATGCACGCAGGCGCTGCCGCAAGCAACGCACACACGTACTCGACGCGTGCGGCATGCCATGCTGCCGCCGTTGACGTGGCCGTCCGCAGTCGTCGCGCCGTGCGTGTCGTCTTCGTCGTTGTCGTTGCTGCCGTCGCGTCCGTTGCCACAGCCTCGTCTAGGCAGTGCTGCAGTGCATCGAGGTGACTGCACCACCGTGTCAGCTCACAGCACAGCGACGCCGCCGCCGCCTCAAGCAGGCACGTTGCGGCCGCTACCGTGCATGTGTTTGCCGCATCACCGTCACGGCTGAGCGTGTGGCGTTGTCCATTGTCGACGCCGTCGTCTGCCCCCGTCTGCTGTTGTGATGGCTGTGGTGCTGGCGCATTGCCTGCGCTCTCTTTGCAATGCTGCGGTGGCTGTACTGAACTGGCAGACGTCGTTGTTACTGCTTCTGTTGCTGTTGCTGCTGCATCGTCATCGCTCTTGCCGTCATGCGCCACCGTGTGTGCCGTGTCGTCTGCAGTCACAGTCGCAACGGCTGCTGCTGCTTCTGGTGTTGTTGCTGCTGCTGCTGGCGTGATGATGCTTGCATCGATGCTCGCCGTCGTCGACGTGCGCACTGCACAGGTGCGCGGTAGTGTGCCCATCGCTTGCGTATCGTTTGCGTTTTCTTGTCGTATTGGTGGTGCTGGTGTTGCTGTCTGTGGTGGTGCGTGTATGTGTTGCACAACGTGTGCTGTTGGTGTCTGCTGAGAGCGCAGCAGCTCGTCAACGGACACGTCACATGTTGTCATGGCGGCGTCGTGTCCACACGCACGCACGCAGCCGCCGTTGCTGCCACTACCACCACTATTGCTGCTGCTGCTACTGCACGCCGTCACCTGCACACGTCGTGTGTGTCGCGAGAGTGCGAAGCCGACAGGCAGCAACGATGCTACGGCGCGCAGCACGAGCGCATGCAGCGCCGCCGCCGACGACGGCGACGACGACGACGAGGACGGCAGTGTGACTGCATTGGCACTACGCACGAGCAACGTCAGCGTCAGCTGCGTGCAGCCGTCACTGTCACCACCACAGCCCTGCTGTTGCGCTGGTGCAGCAGCACTCGTCGTCGTCTCGCTAGTGTCGTTGTTGTCGTGTGCTGTAGCGGCGTGTGTCGTCGCGGCGACGTAGAGTGCAAGCGGTGTCACGCACTCCGTTATGCTGTGCTCATACGACGGCGGTGGTGACATGCGAGTCGCACGCGAGCACGACGATGACAACTGCTGCTGTTGCTGCTGTTGTTGTTGCTGCACAAAGGATGGCGGCGTGCACGCTACATACGCATACGTCGTCGCAGCAGCAGCAGCACTCGTCGCTCCTGTTGTGTTGCCGCTGCTACGCGATGACGGCGACGACTGTGTCAGAAGAGTGTAGAAGGCGTTGTTCAGCAGCACACACAACGCCTCAGCGTCCAGCCGCGCCGTCTGTGCAAACTGCGTGACAGACGCACGCAGTCGTCGTGCGCGCGTCAGCGCACTGCACAAGCCACTCGCTCTCGTCACCGTCGTCACTGTGCCTGCTGCTGTGCCGTCGTCGTGTGTGGCTGCTGCTCGCGTCAGCTGCACACGCATGTCAATACGCACACGGTACACATCACTGCGGTGTGTTGCCTGTGTCGCTGATGACGCTGCCGCTGCTGCTGCTGCTGCCACGGCCACTGCTATGTTGTTGCTCCTGCTCATTGTGCAGCTGTTGCAGCTGTTGTCACTGCTGCCGCTGTCGCTGTCGTCGTGCGTGCCGCTGCGCTTCGTCAGCCAGTGCTGTACATCTGCGGTGCACGCACACAACGCGTCACACGCGCACATCGCAGCAGACGCACTCGCCGACGCGCTACCGTTGCCCATGTTGTTGTTGCTGCTGTTGCTGCCCATGTTGCTGCTACGAACATGTTCGCCATCGCGTTGCGGTGACATCAGCTGTGTGTCGACAAACGCGCGTGTCATGGCGCTCCACGACGACAGCAGCTCAGACAACTGTGTCGTGTACAGTTGCAGCTGCCGTGACGACGACGACGACGACAGGGACGGAGATGATCGCACAATGCATTGCAGCAGCCACGGCTGCATGACGTGTGTGTGAGACAACAGCGGCGGCGCGACGGCGGCGGCGGCGGTTGTTGCTGCGGGTGGTGGTGGTGGTGGTGGTGACAAGGGCGCACTACAGGTGACATTGCTCGTCTTCCAGCAGCCGACTGTGCTGTTGCTGCCATTGTTGTCACTGCTGCCGTTGTTGCTTGCGTTGTTGCCGTTGTTGTTGTCTGTGTACGCCGTCGACACGGTCGACGATGACGCCGCGGTGTGTGTTGGCTGCGTCTGCATACCACGCAGCAACGCGGCAAACGATGACACGCACACGACATGCGACCTGTCAGCCACGTCGTTTGCTCTCGTCACTGCAGTGTTGCCCTCGTTGCTGCTGTTGTTGCTGCTGTTGTTGTTGTTGTTGTCATGTTCGTCTGCTACACGATGACCATCGCCCTTGCTCTTGTGTGTGATCGCTTGCGCTGCGGCCGCGTCCGCCGCTGCTGCCGCAACGACACCGTTCGTTGTTGTTGTTGTTGTTGTTGTTGTTGTTGTTGGTGATGGTGGCAGAGGTGTCTTCGACGCGACGACGGGTCGCACCCGCAGCGGTCGCGACAACACCGCAGCTGCTGTTGTTGTTGTTGCTGTTGTTGCTGTTGTTGTTGCCGCCGATGCGGTTGACGGTGAGGGCAGCGTCAGCGACGACGACGCAGACCGTGATGTTTGCAGCGATGTAGTCGCTGTCACCGTCGCCAGTGGTGGTGCTGTTGTTGTCACAGCAGCAGGAGCGGAGGTAAGAGTTGCAGCTGCTGCTGTGGTTGTTAGTGTCGGGGCAGTGCTGCTGCTGTTGCTGCTGTTGCTCGTGCAGTGTTTGCCGCGCCTCACATCGCTCACGGCACGCGGCACCGCATGTGTAGCCGCTGCCGTCGCTGCATTCGACACGCGCATTCGGGCTCGTTGCAGCGAGAGCGACGACGATGACAGCGACGACGACGCCGTTGCCGTTGCTTCGCGCGGCCGTCGCGCCGGTCGCGCTGCTTTTTGCGGTCGACGCACCAAAACAACAGCTGCTGCTGCTGCTGCTGCCGCACGTCTACTACTACTACTGCTGCTGCTTCTGCTGCTGTGACTGCGGCTACTGCGCGCACGCTCATCATCATCGTCGTCATCATCATTGTTGTTGTTGCCATCGTCCACGTCATCACACGCGGTGGCATTGGTGCTGTCATCGTAGCTGTTGTAGTCCATGTCAACCTCGCTGGTCAGCGTCAGCGTCGTCGTCGTCGTCGATGTGCGCACGTGCATGGCGGATGCAAAGTGCGTGCACGTGGCGTCGTCCTCGTCAGCAGCACCGCCGCGACTACACATCGCCGCTGCTGCTGCTGTTGTGCGCATGGACATTGTCGTTGTCCTACACGTATGTTTGCTATCACTCTCGCCGTCTCTCTCTCTTTGTGTGTCTGTGTGTGTGCACCAACGCACTCGTCACCTCGTCGCCCGACGCCTATACCTTTTTGCTACTCGGCTACTATGCGCACAATAACACGCTCGTCAGCGTGTGTGTGTGAGAGTGTGTATATAGGCAACTAAGACTGTGTGTGTGTGTGTATATATATAGTCACACGCGCTAGCTGTGTGTACACACATAGTACGCAAAGCAGCAAGAGCGTACGCAAGTGCGCATATGCTACGCACACACACACACACATATATATACAATGTATAACACATGTGTGTGTGTGTGTCGTGTGTCGTGTATGCGCCTTGTCGCCCTTGTGCAGCACTGTACATGCACTCGACTGCACACACACACACACAAAGACACGCAAACATACTGTAGAGGCAAACACATGTACGTACGTATACATACATACAGAAAACACACACGCACGCACACGCGCACGCACGACGACATACACACACTACACCAGGCCAAGGGCGCGGTTGCGCGAGAGCACACCCCTCATGGCGTCACAACACACATCAGCCTCCGCATCACTGCCAAAGCGCAACAGTACACGGCGATGCGTGGCAAACGTGAGCAGCAACAGCAGCCGCGATGCATGGCGCCGCAACGACACCTGCGATGCTCGCCCAGCACCTGACATGTGTCGTCCACGAGGGCGCAGACTGCCTACGCTGTTGTCCGTGTCGCCCTCGTCGCTGCTGCCGCTGCAGAGCGAGTGCCACACGCTGTCCTCGTCACCGTCGCCCACTGCAGCAGCAACAGCGTCAGCACCACTGCGTACGCTGCGCAGGTCGGCAAGATTGTACGTGACCTCACAACTACCGCCACCGCTGCTGCTGCTCGTGTGTGTGGCAACAATCAAGTGTGGCATGCGTGCCATGCTGCCACGATACTGCGACACGCAATCGCGTATGTACACTACACACGGCTGCCACGACAAGGGTGATGACGAGGCACAGCAGCACAAGGCTCGTGTCGAGCGCTCACGCAGCCGCAGCAGCTGCTCGCGCAGCCGACTCGACGCGCCACTGCTTCTGCTATTGTCATGGTGGCTGTGACGGCGGCTGCGGCTGCTGCTGTTGTTGCTGTTGCTGTTGTTGCTGTTGTTGTTGCTGCCTTGCAGACATGCTGGTGTGGCGAGCGGCGGTGACAAAGCAACCATCGCGTTGGCCGCGTCGTGGTGGTCGTGGTGACGACCAAGGCGACGGCGATGGCGATGGCGTCTGCGTGACACCGCACTGCGCGTACGCAGTCGCCTCGTCGGCGTCCGTGTCGTCGCCGAGGCCGACGACGACGATGACGACGCGGACGGCGACGACACGAGCGAGTGTGGTGTGTGCAATCGCTCACAGCTGCTCGCGGCGGCAGCGGTGGCGGTAGCGGCGGCGGCGCGCTCGTCCGCAACCAGTCGCATGAGGTCTGCACAAAAGCAGCGCGCAAGGGCGCGCACATCGCCCGGCTGCATCGACGACAGCCGCCGCCGCGACTCGTGCGTGTCGCATGCGTAGTAGCTCTTCAGATAGTAAGCGATACGACGTAAAGCGCGGCGATGACGCTGTGCGGGCGTCTGTGACGTGCACACAGCGTCACATTGTCGTCGACGGCGGCTGTGTGGACGGCGCTGACGGGGCGTGCGTGTGCGCACACCACATGCAGCATCGACAGGCGCAGACGATGCACTCGTCGTCGTCGTCGTTGTGGCCGTGGTGCCACTCGCACTGCTGCGGCTGCGCTGTGCGTCAACGGCAGTGGCCGCCTTGTCGCCGTCGTTGCTGTCGTCAGGCGACGGCCGCAATGGTGGCTTGCCAAGCAATGGCGTGGTGCTGTTCGTGAACAAAGATGGTGGCACTGTTGTTGTAGGTGCTGCTGTGGTAGCGCATGTTGTTCTTATGCGCGGCACAAAGACCGACGTCGTCGCTGCTGCTGCAGGGCGCCGCTGCGGCGGTGACGACAACGAGGACAACGTCGTCATCGTCATCCACCGGCTGGGTGCGGGCTGCGTCACACTGCTGCTCGTCGGCTGCGGTGCGCGCAGCATTGACGACAACGACGATGAGGACGACAGCGGCGCCGTGTCCTTGTCGTGTGCTGGGGTGCATTGCCATGATAGCGGTGTCGTCGTCGCAACAGCAATGTATGGCCGTGCAGCGGTTGCCGCTGCTCTTGTCCCTGTGCGACTGCTCTCTGCCGCCGTCGTCGGTGTCGTGGTGGTGCTGCACACACGCTGCGGTGGCAGCAGCACCACCGTACCGCGCATGGCGTGACCGTTGCTGCTGTTGCTGTCGCTGCCGCTGTTGCTGCTTTGCATGCTGCCGTTGCTGCTCGTCATTGCCGCCGTACTCGTCAACGTGTGTGCATGTGTTGTCATTGTCGAGCTGGCTGCTGCTGCTGTTGTTGTCGCAAGCACAGTCTCGTGGCTGCTGTTGCGGCAGGCCTTGTCGCACTCTGCGCCATCACCGGCAGCAGCCACTGCTGCTGTTGTCGTCGTCGCGATGTCACCCCATTGTCGCTGTTGCTGTTGTTGCTGCTGCAGCTGTTGCACAGGTGTCCGCAGGTATGCACGCAAGAACGTCACCGACGCATGCACGTCGTCCGCACTGCACACGTCGTGTTGCTCGACAAGCCCTCTGTGGCTGTCGTCCGTGTTGCGTATGATGTTCTCGTTACTCGTGGGACGATTGCTGCTGCTGCTGCCACTGCCCGGCGAGGCGGCGGGCGTGCGCGTCAGCGCACTCGGCCGCCACTGCGCTTGCTGACGCGGCGGTGTGTGCAATGACAACATGTCTGCTCTACAATTCGTCTACACGCACACACGCACACACACGCACACAAGGTGTTGTGCATGTGCACTTGTACTCGTGCACGAAACGCAAGACAAGCACGTCATGGACACGTCATGACACACATGTACACACACACACTCCGTGTGTGCGTGCGCATGTGTTTGTTTGTGCGTAATACCTAGGAAGTGTACGGCAACGTTGCGGCAAACGCGCACACATACACACATACACACACATACACATACACACACGTATGCTGCTAGCGTCGCATGTAGGCGCCAATGACATCGGCCACGACCAGGCGCGCCAGTGTCACGCTGCAGCCACTGTACAATCCACGCACGCCCTCGCGAACGAGCACCGTAGCAAGACAGTGCAACGACGACGGGTAGCGCAAGCAGCGCTGCGTGACGGCGAGCATCATGCGATAGCGTACAACCGCAAACGGGTGCATGCACAGCGTCGCCGCACTCGCCACACCGAGTCCACACACCCCCTGCACCACCACCGGCTGCCACACCTCACGCAACGTCGCCGTCGCGTCATCGTCGCGCTCGGGCGGCAGATGGGGCACAATGAGGCGGACGAGCAGCGTGTGCAGGCAGCCGTACAAGATGCTGCCACAAACATACAGGCCAAAGCCCGTGTAGAGCAAATGTGGGCTCTGCGTGAAGACGCGCTGCGCAAAGAAGTCGAGGCTGTGGCGCAGCAGGTAGGGACGGCCCTTGTACGGCCGCACATCAGCCGCCATGCGGAAGCGCGCAAACTCGAGCGGGTAGCTAATCACCGACGCCGCCGTCGCGCCACCCACCGAGGCGGCAAAGCTGGCGACAGTGTAGCCTGTTTGCGTGTGAGCAGGCAGCATGTACAGCAACATCGTCTCCGTTGGTAGGGCAATGAATATCTGTGCGAGCAACGTCGGCAGCACCGACATCATCTGCACGCCATTGCCGCGCCACAAGCTACGCCACCCCTCCAGCCTGGTCAGGTAACGCGCACACTGCAGTGAGCTGCGCAGGTTGCCGTGTAGCACACCCATGCGCTGCAACTCGCGTCGCGACATCATCACGTAGCGCACGCGATCGAGCGGCGCGAGCAGGGTGAGGCTGACCGCCTGCGCCCACCATCGCCGCCACTCGTACTCGACCGACACCATCAGACGCTGCATGCTCTGCACATCGTCGTCGTCGCTGTCGTACACACTATAGTCGTTGACCACGTCACTACCGCCACCGGCATGGTTGCTGTAGTTGCTGTAACTGCTGCTGCTCATGGCTGTGGCTCCTGTCGCGTACATGTCATGCATCGAGGACGATGAGCCGCCAACAGGCATGATGCCATCGTCGTAACGGTCATGGCTGCTGTCATGGGCGGCACGTGTGTGCGCACTGCTCAGCGTGTGGGCGTACGCGCTCGAGTTTGCATGTGACGTGGCAACATCGCGAGGCGCGTAGCGCGGTGGCTGCGAGGACGACGAGGACGACGACGGCGAGGACGACATGCGCGTAGAAACGTGTATGCACAAGACAGCGTCACAGTGCGTCACTCACTCGCGCGACTGACATGCAGTCGCCACCACGTCCTGCACGCACACACACACACACACACACGGACACTCGGACACAGTGCACAGAGAGGGTGAGAAGTAAGAACGGTGGACGACACAAGGGGTGTGTGTGTATGTGTGTAGTGTTGCTTTTGTGTGCGTAGCTGCGCGCAACGCCACACACGCACACAAATACACGTATCTGTGTGTGTATGTGTGTGCTTGTATGTATGCGTGTGCGCAGGTGTAAGTAGTATGCGTGTGTATGCGTATGTGTATATGTGTGCGTGTGCGTGTGTGTTTGTGTGCCGTCACAAACAAACGTATGCGTTATGCACACACACACACATACATACACGCACACACACACACTGTCGGCGTGTACAAGCAAATACAAAAGGCATAGTACACACGCACCGCAACTCGCTGTGCACACAACACACACAACACACACGCATACACATAGCTTCGCAACATGACGTACACACACACACACTACTTGCGGCGTTTTGTCCACACGGCAATGAACACAAGTGCCAGCAGGGCCAGGATGAGCACGCCAAACAACACGAGAAAGCACTTGTCACCGGCGAGCTGGCGGTAAAACCACCGCACATCGCGCGAGGCGCGGTCGAGGTGACCTTGCAGGTTCTGCAGCTCCTCGTCCACCTGGTACATTTGCTCTGTTTGTCTACGCACCATCTGCAGCGTCGCCGTGCCCGACTCCTCCGTGGCGTGCTGTAGCTGCTCAGTGCGCTGCAGCGACTCGAGCGTGTCGCGCTGCACATTCGTCGCCGCCTGCAGCACCTGCGTCGGGTCACGGAAGCCCGCCCCGGTGACGCCACCGGCGCCCATCAGCTCCACCTCGTGCCGCTCCTGCATCGTCAGTGGACGGGCCTGCGTACGTGGGCCATAGATCTGCCGCTTCATCTCGGCGTCGTAGTTGCGCAGTCGCTCATCGCGGTCCTTGCACACGGCCTCGTACTCGGTGCGACGCTCCATGTCGGTGGTGCGACGCGTCTCGGCGCGCAGCGCAAACAGCTTGTTGCGCGCCTCCCGCAACGCCGGCCGCGCCGCCATCTCGGCCGTCTTCTTCTCCGGCACAGTGGGGGCCAAGATGACGGCCTCGACAAGACCATGCAGTGTGGCGAGCGCCGCATCGAGCTCGTCACACGCGCCCTTCAGCACGTCCAT